>DWNJ01001544.1:0-11855 GCA_018250275.1 Udranomia eurus
TATTGCATCTTATTATTTGAGAAAATCGGTTTATGTGTTTGGCATTATTTGTATTATTTGTCTCTTTGTTTTGGTTTTAAAAGTAAATAATGAAATAATTAATAAATTAATATTTTATTAACACTTATTGGATCTTTATTACTTATAAGTAATTCATAAGCAATATCTACTCGTATATGCAAATACAATTTGCAATCGGTAAATAATATCGGTTCGTGCCTTAATTTATTTTCTCCATTAAAGGCCGGAAGTTACCTAAACGAAGTTCCCGAAATTTGATCCTCCCGAGAGAATCTTTCAGGTTAGTTAGTAAACTGCTTGTAGCTATAATAATATCATCGGTTAAATGTCGGTTTGTTGTTAATTGTGTTCATCGTCAGAGTTTGATAAATATGCGCGTCATTTATCCGTTAAGGATGGTTAAGGGTTGCCGACGCATTAGCAAAATGTCACCAAACTATAGAAAGTATCAATGTTAGAGCATGGATAAATTATGTTACGAGTAAAGAGTTTATTTATTTATTTATACAACATTGGAGTCGTAAGCAAGCACAGGAGACAATTATTTGATATTTCATTTAAGATTCGTAAGTATTTAATAATAAATTGTCCATTTCGTATGAAATGTAATTGCTCGCTAAAATATTTCTCGATAGTTACTTTTTTGGTGAAATCGGATGATTCAGAATTGATGCACAAAACAGCGAATTCAGATGAACAGATATTATACACACAAACATACGAGTATTTGTTTTCAAACGGGGTTCACGCTCACACACATTAAAATAGTTTTGTTTAGTGGAGGGGCGAGCATTTTTAGACTGGATGTATACTTATATATATATGCTTACTTATATTATACTTATACTGTTTTAAGATAATTGAATCAAAAGTTGTCTGACATCTATGACTTGGTGTTAAATCCCGCGGGCGTACCCGGGCGGGCGTTTATATCTACGTCATATCCCAAACCAATCTAACGTTGATAAGTTTTTATAAAACGATGTCTGCTATATAATTATTATTCCTTCTAATTTGTCAATCAGTGAATTCCTTTTGTTAATAAAAAGAATACACTTTGTATTTCCCTTGATCCGTTTGAATTGCTTTGTTGAATGCATTTGCTTTTTTAAAAAATACCCAGATAGGGAAACTTAATTGGCTTAACGCGAAGTAGAAAGCCTGACGACTCTGATTCCGTCTCGTTTCGCGAAGCTTGACAGTCCCGCGGGAATATTTCAAGCTTCAATGACTGCATTATTCAGCTCACCGGGCGGTGCAATACCTGTTTGTATATTTTAACGTTGTTTTACGCTTTTTGAGCTGAGAAGAATAGGCAATCGTAGTTTATGTCTCAGCGCTTTTAGTAGATTGGTATTTGCTGTCTCGTTTGTTTTTTTATCGAGATATACGTACATAACACGTACCTACTCGCGCTTTTTAATATGTCAAATAGCAAATATGTCGTCATCCACTTTTTTTATCGTTACTACAGATTATAGGCAAATGTGACCAAATTGAAATAGAACAGTCTCGATCTGGAACGCAACTGATTAGTTATTGCTGCTATAAAGCGAACACATACTTCAACAATCTTCACACATACATGTTTAAAACGTTTATAATTAAAACGTAAAGTAATTCATTATTCACAATGTAATTCGTAATTTCGAATGTGAGGTAAGTGAAAATCTTTCAAGCGGATTTGTCATACCTCGATTGAAAATGGCCATTATCAGAAATTAAATAATACATTAAATATTCATTTTCTTAGTATTTTTCTGCTTAAATTTTTCGTACTCACTCCTGCAAACTATATTTCGAGTTTTATTAATTATATAAGGTTTGTATTATAGATGTATTCAATTAAAATAAGTTTATGCATTACAAACTACGCGTGACCTCATAACCGGACGTTTTTAAATCTGCTCGTTTGACTATCAATATAATTTATATTTTCACTCATCATTTTAATTTCCCGTTAAATAATAATTTTGCAGTTAAAATGTCAGCCGATATATTTAGCAATGAGTTTACTATTTAAAGCAATGTTCTGATGGAATTTCAGGTATAACCATATAACGTTGATACACCACCGATTTAATATGCATGCCGAATTTTACTGCTTAAAGTTTTGCATAAAAGCGACATTAACAATTCAGGCAGCAATTTGGTTAAAATGTAAATCTTATCCGCTACAGGATTAACATTATATTATATGACGAAATCCATCAAATTGTTACACGAATTATGTATGTATTAATTTATATATATCTCTAGATCACTTACGAAATATCTACAGCGTAGTTATAAAACACTAATTTCTGTTCTCTAATCGAATTGCGCTAGCTAGATGTGAATGTGATTTAAAAATGGCGTCGACTTATAACATTTTTAGCTGCATTCATTACTCGGTTGACAAAAGCAAAATAATTATACTGGATATACTGAATGTTGTTACAACTTTTCGAAACTATACTTAGTAGCTTGTATTACTGTTTTCTTTAACATTGAGGTAGCAAACGAGCATGCAGTCCGTCTAGTATGAAGATGGTAAGTGGTAACTGCCGTGCTCGGTTATGTATGGTGAGGGGACCACACCCTTCAAACGAAAACACAGCAAGAACACTGCTGTTAGAAGGCAGAAATAGGTGAGGCGGTGGTGCTTCCGGAGTCGAACCGTATAAGGTTCTATCACCTTCAATTACTATGGTATAATATCAAAAAGTAAGTAAGTAAAATATTATGAAAAAAAACATTACTCTACTTCTGGCTCTGGGTAAAAAGACTGTTCTACGACTCAGTAGTTCCGCGTTTATAACACATAATTCCGGACTATCGCGAAACAATACACAGTAATAGCTGGATTATGATGTTTGTACACCATACGTAGCGTGTACACACACGACGTAGTACAGATGGTTGCGTCTCGGGTGAGATTTGCAGATAACTTCACAGACGGATAACTTCCAGTAATAAAGTTACCGATACCCGGTCTGCCGTTTACGATGCCATTAAACCTAAGACGATTTAACATCTGTAATTTGCAACTGAGTAGTTATGGTAACCTATTTATAGTATAGTAGAAGTCAGTAAGTTGTATGAGAATATTGAAATGTACAATTTTTGACTTAGACGTAAAATATAAACTAACAACTAAGGATTCATTATTATTAAATTAGTATAGATTCGGCATATAACTGTTCCTATAATCAAAATAAAGTCCGAAAAAGCGGTTCGTGATATAAACAACCAATGATTTTTGATGACCGATTTTTTCATTTTCAAATAAAAAAATCAGTCTTTTTATTTACTATCATTACGAATCTACCTAATTAATGTTACAAAAAACTTTTAGTTCTACAGGTTAACAAAATAGGCTATGTAACAATAATATTAAATCCAAGAAAGGACTTCTTCGCGTACATTACTATTGTTCAAGATTAAGACAGATGTCTTGAGTGTTTGCATCACCTTCCCAATCGAAGTACAAAAAGTTTCAAGATATAACCTAAATGTGTCTGTGAATGGTCACGAGTCTCGTCCAAATAATGTGCATTCTTCTATGTTACTGCATCAGTATCGCGATATGTATAGTTTTCAAACAACCCTACATCGCTATTGTATTCGAGACAGTTACACGATAACTCAGGGGTATTATTTGCATGCGAGTAATGCAGTGAATGTAGCGTGAACGGCATTAAGATTTGCGGACCATTTCACAGATGGACAATTCCAAGTTATTACACTAGTTAAGACCAGGGCCGGATTTGAGGGGGGCAGGCGTGGCTGCTGCCCCAGGGTCTCAAGAGACAAGAGAGGGCCCCTCACAAAAATATCACGTATATTCGATTTAAATGTAGTAAACTAGGGTATCGTATTAAACAATAGGGGATGACCTTTTTCTCAGCCTACTGGCGGCAAATGTGCTGATCCGCTACAGAACAAGGGCCTCCGCTCATTCGTTGCCCCAGGGCCTCCACACCTCTAAATCCGGTCCTGGTGAAGACTCGTTAACTATTGACGATAAGTTAGTTGTCCCTATCTCTCATTCGTATAAATAATGGCGTCGATGGTGCTTTTAACATCCATATTTATTCACGTTAATTATTCAAAATTGTGTTTTTTGGATATCGGTTATACGTACTGAACATAGCCGTCCTCCAATTCAACACCTAACCTATTATCTTTCTTTTATTATTACGTTATGAATTCATTCCAGTGGAGTTGCAACCTTCTCTTGTCCTTCCTTTGTTAAGCGTACGACATAATTTCAAATTTGTGTGCTAAATATATTTGGGTACAAATAGAATAATAATAAGTTGATATATGCATAGGTTAAGCTGGAATTGAAAAAATATCAATTTTATACATACCTCGACAATTGCTTTCGGTATCCATGTTACTGCTACGAATATACTTTCCTTAACGGATAGGTCGTTGCCTATGGACACCAGGAACGCTGTGACTAGCCGGAGTATCAGCGCTGAGAATATGCAAGCGATGATCAGCCCGAAGTCTTCTAACGACATCTCCGATATCTGAATATAAAAATATAGGAAAATACAGCAGTGGGATATTTGAAAAGGAATTAACATGAATGCACAAAAATTATTTCGTTTAATCAGTTGCAATACATTAATTTTAATATGCTTTTGGTTATCCTTATCTGACACACAAAATAACGTTAAATTAGGAAATTAACATTAAATTCGGTTGCGATTAATTCGAAACAATCGACTATTGTGATGTTTGTTTTCATATGGTTTACTGCTTCGAGGATTGCTTTGAAAATATGTAGCCTGTATTATATATGTTCTACACATATGCATATAAAAAAACCGAGAGGAATGTATACAAATAATGTATACAAGTAAGAGATAGACCGACAATACGCTTGCCCGCTTCTCGCAAATCGGCGGCAAACGTCTATTCAGTGTACAATCGGCCGGCGAACAGGAAACATTACAAAGAATTGCGAAAAACATCTAAATAATGCCTAATTGTTCTGTGATGTGGTGTAAAAACCGATGATGCAGAATCAGAAAGTAATATTACTTATCGCAAGTGAGTGGCATATGTATTTATTGATTAATTAATATAAGTTTTTTACTACTGCGTTGAGTGAAAGAATTTGAAGAAGTGAAAAAATCGGGATGAAACTATATAAAGTGTATCCGAGAATAAACGAAGCGTAGTCGTGGTTACGCAAGCGAGACAAAATGTCTTTTTCCTTTTCATCTTCATCCACGCTTCACGCTCATTAAACCCGCAAAAAATGTTTGAAAAAGTTTTCTTACGAACTATTGTATTGTCGATCTATCTCTTATAATGTCTTTGCCACAGCACTTACACTCCTCCAAAACAGAGATTTGCCGTTTTATTTCTCACAACGGGTCAGGGGAGGGTTAAGTATACATCGGACAGTACAGGACAGTACAGAACAGTATACATCATTTGTATCGTAATACGATGGTAATAATGGATAAGTCATCTAATGTATCGAAAAACAACACTAAATAAAGTTCTAGTAATTAAACTCCTAATTATCTTTTATTTTATTCAGTACGATTCCGATAAACAACATGCAGGTTTACGTGTATTTGATCATCATTAACAAACAAGTCGCAAGTGCTTAACCCCACGCGATTTAATAAAGAAGTATACTGTCCTTATCTTACCGTCGTTGACTCGAGGCGCCGTGTAAATAGATTTTAGCACTAGTAGCACGGTGCGCCGTAACGCTACAATTGAATTACTTGCCCGCACTAGCCAACGGCAAAATTAAGTTCCATATAAATTTTAAATTATGTTCTACGCCTGCTGCTGTATGGTGCTTTAAAATTTAAATGTGTTAATGTTGCCGAATTATAAAATTAGTTGGTAGGTACTTTTGAAACGAAACGAAATACTAATTACTTACTAAAAATATATTACTTTTTAAGAAAATTCTATTTATGATCCATAAATAATAAATAAATAAATAAAAGATCCAGAAAATTGACCGAAAACATGCACTTCTTCGCATATATATTTGTAGACTTGCGAGTAGGAGATTGAATAAACCTCTAAGAACGGCAGACAATAAACAATCGAATATGTTTTTTTTATCAACAAGGAACGAATAAAAAATCCTCCATTTTGCATTATTCGATGAACCCATTTCGATTTATTACTCAAAACTTCAAGTTAATTTTCCAACTCGTTAAAGGTAAAAACAACATGTACACCGTCATTACTCTATCAGTGGGTTTATTCCATTTTATTAACCCACACGATATCGCCCAGGAAACATACGAACTGACGCAAATGCATTGTACTTATAGGTTTTTTTTATATTGAATAGTCTATAAACGTAGTAACATTAACTGCAAAAATAACATAATAATCGAATACTTGACTAATGTCTTGTATTAATCTATTGATAAAAATCGGTTTTTTTTTGTTAAATTTTGCTTAAACTTTCCAGACCTGAAAAACTAGGTTTGTGTTATATAGACATTAATCTTAGGGACCGCTACTTCAATTCGTCGCTCGCGTTAAATGTAATTTTGTGCACGAAAATGTTTTCCTAAGTTATAACGTCGACGTCAAACAAGTCTGCCCCTTATTTGTTCCGTGGTGACTCGAAGCGCTGCATAAATAGATTCCAAAACTAGCGATACGGAGCACCGTAACATTACAATTAAATTAGTTTTCGTGTTCTCGGACGGTTGAGTTTTGTTTTGGATTTATAGGTTTTAATCAACATATGTGTATCACAATAGTGAATCGTTACTGCAATCAGTTTTTCCATTTAAATTATTAGAATTATTAACAATTCCAATTATTAATAACGAATCATATTTCCCTGATACGTCAACTTTTCCGTCCCTGTCCCCGTAAGAAAATACCCAGTACGAAGTTTATACCGCCGTTACTATTGCATGTTTTACACGAGAAAATAGTTATTATGACATAACTGTAATAGTTATCGCAGATTTCTTTGAAGATCCTTATGTCCTCTATAAAACTGTAGTACATAATGATGCTCTGTTCTCAATAATTTCCGCAGCGTACGCGATATAAACATTTTTTTGTTATTTTTTTCACACGTTATACTACACTTCAATACATCATTGAAGTTTTCGTACGGATCCCTAACGTTTTTGAAAATATTCTATCGCATATGTTGGATAATGTAGAATTACAATGGTAAAAGATTTTTTCAAATCGGTCCAGTAGTTTCGGAGCCTATTTAATACAAACAAACAATCAAATCCTTCTTCTTTATAATATTAGTGTAAATATCGTATGCGTGTGCATACTATCATAACATCCTTTAACTTGAACTGAATTGAGTCTAAAAGCAGGGACTTTAGAATAAAACCGACGACATTTTCCAGGTGCTTATTCGAGAACTCGATCAGTTAAAACAATCATAGAGCACTCGGTGGTCGATTTCGAATATGAAAACATTGTTGTAAGAGTTGGAACGCCATCGGGTCGACAAATATATCCTGGTCCCTTTCCTGCTGACTTGAGCCGCTCCGTAAATAGATTCCAACACTATCGTCGCGGTGCATCGCAACATTACAATTGAATTACGTGCTCGCGCTTGCCTACAACTAAATTGGAAACAGCATACATTTTCAATACGTATCTACCAAAAACATTTGACTTTATTTATGTCTGTAAGTCCCCTATTAAAACGTTTCCAGTTTATAATGGTCCAATTAGGGGAACATTTCATTGTAACGCATAATTGTTTTAATATCACTGTCGATAATGGGTTTAATTTAAATTATATGAATGTATATCCTCATATACGCCATTTCCTGTTCCGCGAATACCGGAGGATTATTTGGGTGTGCGTAGAGCATTATCCTATAGTTCTATTATATGTGTACTTTTAATACAAAACTATAATTAATCTTTTTTATACCCCGATACTATCCACGGATTACTTCCTATTATTATTGGATCAGAGTTCTCTCGGTCGTGATATGATACTATGGCATATTTAAGAGACACTCAAATTAATTCGACAAGGTTTAACTACACACTTTCGACAACAATACGATGACGGTTACTGTCCTCCGTAACAGCATCTTAAATCTTAAACAAAATCAATGCAACTCAAATAAAGGTTTACCTCTTACCTCTAGAAAATATCCGCTGAGGGAGAATAGCATAGGCTCCATAATCCTCCACAGCAACTTGAATACTTCGGACACGGGATTTTTGTTGATCACCCAGCCTCGACGCGACCATCTTGTAGAGGCGGTGACTGCGCAGATCATGATAGCAACACCACCTAAAGACGTTATAAGTTTCGGTTGAAAATGGAAGAAAATTCCCAGAGGGGTAATCAATACAGCGGTATATTATGGTAGCGGCGTAAAAGCACTGTTGTTATAATGTACGACAAATTCATTTACTACGTTTCTTAAGCTTTTTCTTCAGTTTGTCCTTGCGGGTAGTAATGCAATAATTATAATACACTCTAGGACTCCTGATTAATTATACCATTTATAAAATGAATAAATCGATGTGTACCTATATGTGGTAAAGTGGGTTTATGCAGTGAAACTAAATGAGTTCGCTGATTTTTTTTATAAACCCATAAATAATTATTTTTTTATAATGTCAGTATCGGACCCAACTATAAAAACGTTTCATAATCGTATCTGTATCGGATATATTGATTTTGTTATTGATTACAATAATATTTCTTGTTACCTATATAATTATGACACTTATTTTAATGATGTTGTGGGCGAACCTAGTCATTAGACAATTAGAAATGCCACTGTATACGTATCTATACTTGTACATTATCTTCACAGGAAATTGTGCAGCTTACTTAGATTTTATTATGTTGATTACACAGGCATGACTACACAGGTTATAAATGCGCAATCTAGTGAATATTTCTTTATCTCAAAATATTCCGAAATTCTTACAAAAATTGCTTTTAACGCGATCAGAACCACGTACATATTATACTCGAATGTTCGAGAATGTGTATAATGCTATTCTAATCAATGCTATCATAATGTATACGTTAGAAATTATTCTTACTTATTACAAAAATATTAAATAAGCAGAATAAACAACAAACCGTTACCTTCGTTGATTGAATGTTATTGTAACGAAGGCTAACAATAAGATCAAAATAATTAATGCCGCGCATTTAAGCTCATCAACAGCTGAGATGTATGGAATTGCTTGCTCTAAAAATAGACGGTTGATCAATATGAACATTTGTGAGTTTGTCAAAGAACAAGATGTAAGCGTGTTAACTAGTTCCGTGACTCGGTACTACGAATGAAAACGTGATTTCGTCAATAATTTAATAACAATTACACTCTTATCTTAATGAAAACGTGAAAACGTAAACGTAAATGTTTCTGTATGATATGAAATACTCGTTATTAATTTGTCTACTAGTATTAATATATGCAATATGTAAATTATAAAAAAATATGTTATAAATATGTTTCCATAATATGTATTCATATCGCTCTGACAATCAGAAATATTATACGAGTACGTTCCCGATTGATAAATTGTATAGCGATAAAATGTATTCCATATATTTCGATCGCTATAATTTGTTGAAACTATAATAAAGCACCAATTGTTTTAATTGTTTTCTGCAACAATAACACGGATAGACGTAGACTTTAATAGATAATATTATTAAAACATTTTCCATATTACATACCGCACTCGGAACGTATTAAAACATTGAAACAATAGGACGGTAAGTAGTATGGTACTTCCTCTTTTTATTATTGTAGTTACTTCAGTCCATTATTAATATTGTGATTGTCTCATACTTTCAATAATGTCAGATATTATGCTAAATTATTTCAGTACGTAAGTATAGTCAAAGTTGACCACATAGTGGCATTATAATTGTTATAAAATCTCAAAAAATAGTTTAAAATCTGCCGCTAAAATAGGAATATTATTCTATCTTAGCGGCAGCTTATCATTAACATTATTCAAAAATTTAATTTTATTGTTAATACTTATTTATATAAATACTTTTTGTATTAATATTATTTATGTATCTTGAAAGTTTTATTTGTCCCCGCTTGTTTTCAATAGATTACGTTTCTGTTTTATTTAGTCCATAAGGTATAGATAATTAGTATTTCATATGGCCATAACGAAGTTTTTTTTCTCTCCACTTTAGCGGGCAAATGATACATAATTTACACTTTTTCAACAATATTCTATATCCGATGTTCGATATCGATACAGAAGCCGATATGTTTTAATTTATTTTACATTAAAATAATACGGTTTCAGGCGCATTTTTATCTATCATCTTGGTTGCATAGTAATATTTTTAGAAATGTAATGTCCATATTTGGCATTTAACAGATTGCGAACTATCTACGAAGTGAACGAGAGAACGAGTAAAACGGCATTAATATGCTATATATTATAGTAAAATAATATTAAAGTAAACCACAAATTACTACATTCCGTACTACACTCGCGAACATGTACGGTAAATTAATTAAAAATTCGTAGTCGTAAATATTAGTTTAAATTTTTATCGGTCATCATGCGTTGAACATCACCTAATCACGGTCTACGGCCGTTGAAAGCCGATGACGAATGACTAAAGGAAATGTATATGGCGTTAATTAACTGTATTTGTGTACAATTAATAAAAACATTTGATTCTTGATTCTAAAGAGATTTAAGATTTTATATATCTTCTATTTCCTTTTTTACGTGGCGTATAAAATACAGCTTTGGTGTGTAGGTAGTATCGGCACGGTTGTCTAGTACTGGTTTCGATTTCCGTCGTTTACAAGCAGGACACGTGCTTTGCAACTGTCGACGCCTGGATTCTCTGGAGTTAAATTAGGTTTTTGCTCCTTTATCTATCGATTTGATCAAAGGGAAACCTGATTCCGCAGGCTATACGAGATTGCTGAGTCGGTTCTGTGTGGGAGATATTGCATGGGAGTTACCGCACGCTTGAGGTATTTTTCCGACACGTAGAGTTCTACAAATTAGGGAGGATTGACGATTTTTACGATACGATAATACCTGAAGTTAAAAGAAAGAATCTTCTTACTAGATATCAAGTATAATGCTCTCCTTTAATTCATGCATTCATTTAGAGCCATAATAGAGAAATCCTTCCTTGTTGAACCTTTATAAATCATAGCAATCAATCGTCGATATGCAAACGTTAATATATATATAACACTACGTGATTTAAAATCAGTGAGTAATTTAGAATGTTTAACGTAAACTACAATGTTTAACGTACAATTTATCTAATGTTAATGTTCTTTACTCTATGCATTGGTAAACTATAATAAATCCTTTAAAAGTTTAAAATTAATCACGTCTACTACACATAGCAAAGGCAGCAAAACCATTTATGATTTTATTTATTGGCCGAATTTTGATCACTCACGATAGTAATAGAGATTTATTACCTGTGCCACCCCAGCCAAAGTAAGAGCCTACGTATAATATAAGCCAGCCGCCAGAAAAAAGCAGCAAACTTCGTACAGTCGGTGCATATAGGTCAGCGTGATCTGGAACGAGGTCTGCCAACACACCCCACAGGACTCCAAGCCCGATGCCAAGAAATGTTGCAAGAAGAGCCTGGAAAATCGTAACTTATATAGGTAATGTAGGTTAGATATTGCCTAATTAGCCTCAAAGGCGATTTACATACAGTTATTGAATCATTTTCAATCAATAACTTATGTTATGTATCTTATAAATGTTAATGTTGTAAATCAGCTGCAGCTGTATTT
The DNA here is from genome assembly GCA_018250275.1 of Udranomia eurus. Lineage (NCBI taxonomy): Eukaryota > Metazoa > Arthropoda > Insecta > Lepidoptera > Hesperiidae > Udranomia > Udranomia eurus. Next base: position 11,784 of record DWNJ01001544.1, read on the forward strand.
TTACTGCTGTGCTCTGGTTTGAAAGGTGCGGTCAGGGATACTTAGTCAGGTCAGGGACTTAGTCCTCGGGGG
>DWNJ01001545.1:0-11855 GCA_018250275.1 Udranomia eurus
TTTTGAATAAGTTTCTCACAGGGTAACAAAAGGAAAGAGCGCCTTTTTCCCGTAAAGAGGAAACCAACACATTGGTGGGCCCCCCCCCCCCCCAAAGGAGGCTTATAAGTATTTACAAAAACACAATATTCCGTTATCATGTAAGTGACGACGTCTTTTATGAGAAACGAAGTTCTTAAACATGGAAAGCTACTCACTTGTATTGCATAGTGAAGAGCTTTGGCCGCGGGGTGCAGCTTCAAGTGTTCGAATGGCGTTATTTCTGGCTTCTGCCATCCTCCTAGCTGGTTGTGGTAATTGATTTTGAGCATATGGTCGGTGAAGTACTTGCCGAAGCCGAGATCGCTTGCGTCGGGTTTCACTTGCAACTGATAAGGTGCTGCAAGTCTTACTTGGAGATCATCATACTGTAACAAACGTCTCAATGTCAATGTACCAACATATATATTGCATTTTGTGTTTATAGCGTAAGATTATTTTAATGCAATATGCATTTAAATTTAATTTCTCATTCGCAGCCATTTAATGCAATTTTGAGAAAATAAAGTATATTTGGCTGTGGTTACTGAATACCAATTTATATTTGAAGAAATGTGCATTCCGATTTTGGAATAAAATTATTATTCCAAAAACGGAATGCACATATTGCTTTATGTTTTATTCATCCAAGTCAACTTATTAGTATCAAAAATAAAAAATTACAGAAAAGTTCATCAATGCGATCCCAGTAAAATTATACATTATTAAGAATCCATATATAAGTGCCTTCTAATTATAAGTATACAAGAATTACACGTAACAGCTATCAGGCGTTAAAGTTCGATAGTTCGAGATGTTTCATTGAGGTTATCCGAGAACTTTAAGGAACTTAACGATCAAAACTCATTAGCTGTTCGTCAAAATAATTAAATTTAACAATCAATCACTAATATCTACGCGTTAATTTTTAGATAAGAGCATGCATAGCGAGTGATAGCGAGAGCGTCGCAATATAAAAACAACATGGCGTTGTATGTAAAAGAAATGCTTGTAATGTGAGGCACCTTGAAAAAGATTTCGGGTGTAATGTGTTGAAAACAAATTAAATGCACGTCAATCTAAAGCGCCTTGAACGAAAGTTTGGATGTTGGCAAAAATTAAATGCTCGTAAATCTAAAGTAACTTGAAAGAGATTTCGTTTGTTATGTGTGGACAAAAGAAATTCTCAGAAAACTAAAGCACCGTGTAAGAGTGGTTGGGGTGTAGTGTTTGAGCAAAAATGAAATGCGGTTTACTTACATACGAGTATGTCTATAAAATAACTTGAAAAGAGATTTCGTTTGTGTGTGCAAAAGAAATGCTCGTAAATCTACAGCACCGAGAAAGAGATATTGGTTGTTTGAAAGGCAAGCTTCAAGTATACAAAAATTAAATGCTATATTGTAATGAAATTGTAGTGTACTGTGAAAAGATTAACGGCTTGTAAATCCAAAGCACCTTGAAAGAGATTTCGGGTGTAATGTCCGGGCGGGGTTTGGGGTCGGGCGCGGCGACGTGAAGCGAAGGCTCCAGCTGCGCTGCATTCTCCTCCAGCTCCTTATAGCGAAGCGACGAGCTGCAGTGTCGCACTGTCTGCAGTTTGTGCTGGTTCTCGAATATCCATTTCACTAGAACCTAAAAAGTACCGCGTGCGACAACAGACATGTAAATTATAGTAGGTGAGGTAGCTAACATGCTAATTAAATCTACGTAGTTAATACCTATAAGTAAGTAATAAGTAAAGGTCTCTGGATGGTTTTGATAACGGTTATGGTTTTCTGAGGCGATGGATTTGGAAAAACGATGTATCTATGATGGATGGATGGTTATATGCAAATACTTTGGTTAACTTGACATGGGCTTAGTGTTAGCCTACAAACGTGTAGGAAAAAGCCCACGTCACGTTAGTTACTATTTTATGAGAAGTTTATTACGGAACTGTCTTATCGATTATTATAGTTATCATCGTTAGTGGGTCGGGGTACTGCTTAATTCTAATATCGAAAGGGTTGATGGTAATTTGACTTTCTTTCTGAACTTTTATCTTATCTTCTTCTAATCTATGTATGTTTTCCAGGAAATTCAAATCTAACGACATATGTCATCAACAAAACAAGGTATGTAGGTAAGGTACATAAAATTTTAAATATTTTGCACGATATGTTGTAGTTTATTTATCAGTATTCAATAATTATCGTATGTTGTACTGGTCAAACAAAATTTAACATGTTTTTGAACCGATACTTGCAAGCGGCAACCGATAACAGAATCATGCTATGTCGTCAGCCAATCAAAAGTCCCTGGTGGTGGCGCTCAATGACAAAATATACATCTATGTGTATATCTAACCACCAGGTCGAATTCGAGAAAGGGCAGGCGGGGCTGCTGCCCCGAGGCCTCTACAAGAGAGGGCCCCCACAAAACAAAATTCACGTATATTCAATATAAATGCTGTGCCTATTTTTTTTAGTCTTGCCGGCAAAATGTGTTAATTCGGATAAGGACCTCCACACCTCTAAATCCGGCCCTGTTTAACCACAACATGGCAACTAGTATTTTTCCTTCTCACTGTCTCCCATAATTGGGAGAAGATTAAACCACAGCAAAGTAGTCACACTGAACCAGTTTGAATTGATTATCCAGACGAGATATAGAGTAGATAGATTGTAACTAGTTTAAAATTTACAATTAAGTTGTTTTTATTTTGCAATGTATCTTGTTAAAAATCACACTACAGACAGGTTTTTGTTTTTTTTTTTCATTTCAAATAAATGTTTTAAATAAAAAGAAAATAAATTTATATTATATTACATTTACATCGATAGATTTGTATTACATCAGAATCCAATACCTACAGCACAGGCAGTACCTACAATTGTTTTTTGTCCTACTGTTTTTAGATTTATACTTTTCTTGTTTATTTTCCAAAGGCGTTTTACTAATTAATTGCAAGTTCAGTTCTAGAGGATGATTTTTCAGATGAAATATCTTTATTTGAATTTTCTGGAATAGAATAGTAAAAAACAGAAACCGTACCTTGCTGCGACGAATCGGCATTTTATTTAATTAATCACTTAGTAATATTCAAATATTCACTGAAACGTTATACTTAATGTTACACAAAGTTGGTGGTTCTAACAATTAATCACGACTTTTTGCTAATTATATATTGAAATCGCAACAATATTTTCGTGCACAGTATAATAAGTACGTTCAACAGTCGCTGTAGGATAACTGACTGCTGGATCTAAAGCACAAACATTTAAAGAGCAGAAGATAAGATTGTGGGCTGACCTATGACGCGCTCATTCATAATCAACACGAATTATAAAGCATCACTTGATAACGCAATAAACTTCATCAAAATATGGATTACGCAGCGAGTTTCTTAAACGAATGTGCGCAATAAAGTTAACTGTGAAGCGCCCCGGAGCCGACTGCGTAGCTCCTGGCCGAGGGGTCGGGCTAACGTCTGTCTCAGGTCACACAGTGTCTATACACATTCAAAACGAATATGTTAATGCAACTAGCGAATTAATGCTTATTTACGTAGGTACAAACACGCTACATTACGTATTATTCTGCGTGGTAAGTTTAATTGAAGCCACAGATTGGACAGCTTAAATAGCCCAACTTAACGTACACTTGTGCTATTTATAACTTTGAATTTTAAGCAGGCTTTACCTACTTGTCGATAGATGATTATACAAGATTATCTATACTATTAATGTACATAATAAGCTAATACCAATAACATCCATTGAAAAAAAGGTATAGCTAGTAACAGAATACATAAGATAAATTGATTTGAAATAAATTTTCAGGTATATTTAGGTAAACCAACAATAGGGCTGTATTTTCTTACCTTTGTAAAGTTTTTTTCAGATGCTGTCCTCGATGTGTTTCAGCTAAATCCAGTGCCGTTCTTCCTCTTTTGTTTTATAACGGTTTTCGTTAACCAGTTAGATGTTTCAACTTTTCCTATCCTCTTTGATATTAGGCATGTCGAAATTTCTTACCAACAACGATTTCGTCCATAGAGAAATGTAGTTCACCCATTGCTACGTTAACCTGCTAACTTTCAGATCTGTCATATAGGTAAATAGATGTGGTTTGTTTTTTATATACATTTCATTATTTACTAACAAACCTTTTACCATGTTACGAAGCTTCGATGTAATCAGGTTAAATACGATTTGAAACTGTCTGATTGTACTCAATAAAAAAAATTAAAAACGCTGGTGTGCTACATAGTTCTGTGGTGGTGAGTAAGCTGGGAAATTTCTGGCGCATAAATGACGGCGGAAAAATGTCGGGCGACCGTGATTTGACTCCGGAGTCACCACACATATTGGGCGGCGAAATTTATTTTGGCCCGAAGCTACGAAATTGCTAGACTGGACCCTGGGTTTACTGATATAATATGAATAGATACAAAGATATGTTCCAATAAACAGCAACTTCGTAAAGAGTACATTATCGTATTGTATTGATTTGGAATGTTATTTAAATAATACTATTACAGTTATATTTACTATAAAAGCTTGATGTAAATCACCATCCAGTGTAATTTAGAATGATCTTGTATCCCTGAACATAGCCAGCTGGTTACATTATATTTATTCAATATTTTTTTCGAGAAATCGACGATGTGTCCGAAGTTTATCGACCGATTTGAAAACTGTCTAAGGGGTAGCTGCTGATCAGACGCACCGAACCACACCAGAAACGCTGCACTTTGAATGCAGAACCACTGACGTTGATTCTAAGACTAAAGTTACTGACTTTCTAAATTCTCTTTATAAAATTATACTACTTATGCGTGATTATGTATATTTCATAATTGACTTGCGTAATAAATGCTATGTTATGCGATAGCTAAAATCCATAATACTCAGGTAATATTCAATAAAACCAGTGGTTACTAGTAACAAAATAAATATTTATTGACTAATTTTGTAACAACTACAAATACTATTTTATTAATACTATTCCTCTAATAGTCAGAAATTAATACTAATATAATATTGTTGTCATGACGATCATAAGTACCTATTTATTTAGTGCAATGGAGGCTGGCAGAGTGTCACTCGTTCATGGTTCTTAGCATGTTTCTTCAGCAGATCCATTACCTCATTATCAAATTCCTTTGGAGTTGGGACCTTTTCAACAATCCAATAGAATATGTCCCAGTCATTACTGGGGGAGTTGATCAGACGGTCATACATGAGCGTCTGTTCTTCTGTCAGTGTGTCCAAGTGCTTTTTAGCGAAAGTGCTCAGTAGTAAATCATTTTCTAACATGCCTCGTTTGCGGGATTGATAATGTAGCCTGAAATATAAATATAAGAGGGATGATCAGGAAAGTCATTTATCATATTGGCGGTATAATCAACCTTATTTTCATCGTGGTTTAAGAGAGAAACAATAATTTAATAACAACCAATGAAATGATACGCACAGAGGAAGCAGCTATGACATATGTCATAATTAATTTATATTGTTTTCTTTTATTTTTATGGCAATTTAACTCCCTACTGTATTTATTTTGTTTTAATTGACATATGAACTTTAACATATACCAAAGTGCCATACATAAAGTTTTTTTAAATTGATGTCAAATTTTTGACAGCTGAAAACAGAGTGGTTTGTTTGGGAAAATAAAAGTGTTGTTTTTATTATTTTCCTCATAGTTTTTACGTTTTTTCTCCCAATAAGAATTTATATAGATACATGCTAGTATTTAATACATCAATATTAAATGAATACTGCTAATAAGGTTTATGAAGTTGCAAAAAACTACAAATTTAAGGTAAAGTTTGAAAACTGAATGTAAACAGTATTCTCTGCTTATTTAATATTTCAATGTTATAGTCATTTCATAATCATCATTTGCATAAGTGACTAACATTTGAAATTTAAAAGAACAATATTTAGCTAAGAGCATTATGTGAAAAAAACTATTATAAAGTTAAAAGAAAGTTAAATGTTGGTGGTTGTTTAAAGAAGCATAGAAATGCTTCTTTAACAAATAGACTCATAGGGTAGGCGATATGCCTCTGCTGTTTTCTAGTCACTTTTAAATATTATTAAAAAATTAATAACCTTAGATTCAGAGAACTATTATAACATTAATTATTCTAACTAACTAACATTGATTATTCTCTTCTTTCCTTGATTATTTTGCTTTGGAGGCGCCACAAGACCAATTTACTTTACAAAAATTCATACAATTAAAGTGACAAAATCTAAATCAATATGATCGAGACCTTGCATAACATTGTAAGATCCAAAACATTGTTGGGTCTATGTTTTACTCAGCTACCTACACCTCAGGTATCTCAGGTACTTTATTCAGAAATTCAAGACGTTTGTTACTGATTTGCTGAAAGAGATGAGGCCTGATAGATGAAAATGATATTTACCTTGCCTTTCTTTTCTCCAGTGTCTGCGGCTTGCTAACGTCGTACACAGGTATTTCCATGTATGTCGTATCCATGGTTTTCGAAGTGTCGCTCATGGTCATAGCTCCCGGAAGCTTATGTAGAGCATTGAACGCCTGAAACTTTGAAGTATATAAAAAGTTAGGGGTTTTGAAAAAAACAGTGATTAAATAAAGTACGTCTTCAATAATAAAATACTATGAACTTACGATTCGTGTGCGCAACATTTTGTTTAATTATATTCTTACTAAATCTATTAATAAAGAATGATTCCCCAGCAAGCTATTTTTTATTATATTGTTGTTGGAATTATAATTAAATTTTTATTTTGATTGACGAATTACACGAAATTCTAGATTAATTCGACACCTTGACAGTTGACACTTGCTTGACGGATTTAAAAAAATGTCAATTACCTAATCCTAAACCTATATAGTAATTCTATATACGACCTTCCTACTGTCTATGCCGATATCGTATATCGATAGTATCTCTATATCTGTGGATATATCTCTATAGTTTTTGGAACGGTGCGGTTTCCATGACAACGGATTGTTTTGATTTTCACAGAAAATATCCTAAAAAGTCAAACAAAAATGTACTTAAAACTTGAAACATTTTGGGCACAATCTTTATTCCTAATGCGTAAACTATTGAACTTTCCATTGCTTAATCGATGTTTAATAACGTCATGTTCTTATATTTTATTTCTTGAACTATCAATACAATGAATACCCAAAACTTATTGCAATAATGCGAATCTAAAGGAGAATAACTGTATAAGATGTCTTCTGTTCGAGATTTTATAATAAACGCATCAGGTAATATGGAAATATTATTTTAAATATCGGTTTCTCCACTTTATATTAAGTTGTACTAATATGGCAACATATATATTTGGACTTATTATAAGAATAATATGTATAAAGAGTATAAAGTAAATGCCACCTAATTTAAAGTATGACTGCTGCGCTCATAGCCCATGGAGGCACGGAGGGCCGCATTTTTATTAAATATTAGCTGACTGAGCGCACTTTGTACCGGATATTTTTTCTCCCCTGGTTATTGTAGTTTTCATATGGATCCCTAATGTTTTTGAAAATATTCTGTAGCCTATGTTCATCAGGGATAATGTAGGATTTTAATGGTAAAAGAATTTTTCAAATCGGTCTAGTAGTTTCGGTATCTATTCAATACAAACAATCAAACCCCTCCTCTTTATAATATTAGTATAGATAAAAACTAAAAACCAACACGTATACCGTCCGTTGCTTCACTTGACGACTACAAAGGAAGGATTTAATAGAATTTTTTTTTAAAACTGCATTTTACCAATGAAAACCTACTGTCCCGTGAGTTCAGGACAAATATCATGCTGTAGACTGAATTAATTTACGTCATATTTTTAAAAGAGTATTGGGAGATTTTTTCTGTTAGATTTTTACTGGTCAGCTATAACCTAAGGATGGAACCTGAAAGCGTATATGATTAAATTCTTGATTCTACTGCGATTCCAATATGAAATTTTTTAAAACATACACATCATAACTATTGGATTATTACTGCATCGTAATAATACATAAATTTGAAAATTATGAAAGTTATGCTCTTAATATTTTTAGAAAACTTTTACAATTCAAAGCGACTAAATGTTGATGAAAAGTCTGAAGATGTGTTAAGTGATTTCATTCATAACTCATCAACTCTTCTGCAAACATTTGTCGACAATAACGATCAGCTGTTCTTTTACACAGAGGTAAGCTGTATAAACATTTTTTCTTATTAATTAATCAACTACTCCTTAGTATTTATGTTTAATATTTGCTTTTGTATGGATTACCATAATAATTATGATGTATTTTAATAAATTGTAATGTATCTATTTAGAAAAATCATGGAAAAGAGATAGTATTTCATCAATAAATTGATTTGATTCCATAAACGTTATTTAGATCTAATAACATGTTATTCTATATATGAATGAACTTCCTTCTGAGGCATTCCCATAGCACTATGTCATAGGGTTCTTCAAAGATAGCACAAAAAGAGCTCTACTTTAAAGCCAGTGTTGCATTGATTTTCTTTATATATAAATAACAAACTAGCATGCAGTCTACCTGATGGCGATAAGTGGTCACTGCCGCCCATGGACATCTGTAACCAACCCAAGATGGGACCAAAGTTCTATCTAAGGTCAACCTCAAATACGTTGCTCCCCCTGAATACTAAGTTGAAACGCCTCTATTAAGTAGGCATGTCCATGACCACACAAGGCAGAAGAAGAAGACAGCGGTTCTAAGGCAGAAATAGGTGTAGCAGTGGTGCCTCCGGAGTCGAACCATAAAAGGTTCTACCAACTTTCAAAGACTTGAATAATATGAAAAATGATCAATTTTGTGTATTAAAATAATAATTTGACTTATTTCAGATACAATGCAACTTAAAGAAATCAGTAGTTTTTTACAAGACTATCCCCCAAAACTTGATTATGGAGGATGCATTGAATCACATTAATATGATCACATTAACTACCAGTGCTGCGGAATCCTTGTACCAAATTCTTAAACAAATTTACGGCCCTCTTATGGCTACAGTAAGTTTTTATAATATAGTGTTAATTTAAATGGTAGATTTTTTAAATATATAACATTATAGATTATACTATACATTACAGGGCGACAGTCTTTACTCCAGTAAACTACAGAAAAATCTGATAGATTTAGAGTCAAATTTAAGAGCCCTCACACATGGCAAACTAGGTGAAAATATTAATGGTAAGTGGAAAATATGTATAGACGACTTTTTTATAACAAAATGAAACATGAAAACAAACTAAATTAATGTTATTTGTTATTTAATTTATTCAGTTATATTGACGATAGAAGATGAAGTTGATTACTGGAAGATTGTTGGACAGAAAAGAGATGCCAGCAAGAAGGAAAGAGAAGGCGCATCTGCTTTTTGTGTCCTATTTGAGGACATTAGTGCTGAGATAAGGTATGAAGTCATATGTATCCAGGTGAAATAAACTTGGATCTACACCAGTTGCTGGTATTGTTGGTCAACGGGATAGAAGATTTATTTGTTCACATACTTATTTGTGTTTATTTTGTAAATCATGTGCATTTCAGATCCATGCAGTCTAGTCCTATGCTAGAAATAAGAGATTCAGCTGAGAACATTGGTGGAATATTAGATGATGTCTGGAGATACACAACAATTTCATATCAAGAGGACAGAATGGTTCATATATTTGATATAGTGGGTGTGTATATTCTTAAAACCTTGTTTATTTTTTTTTAAGCATTTATTAATTAAATAAAAAAGCATTTTATTATTTTACTTAGCTGCCTACATTTTGTATATAAGTGGAAGGTCTGTCTTAGAACCGTTAAATTCATAAATATAAGGGCGCATTGTTGGAGCAGTGTGGCAGAGTATGCTCTAGGCCTTCCACAGCTACAAAAGCAGCTCAGCAGTGGGACGTAACAGCATTGGGGTTGCGGCGATATAAAGGCGAGGAAAGTTTTAAAATATGTAATGAAGTAAATAATATTCCATTGTTATTTATAGGTCATGTGATTTGTACAATCGTACAAAGGGTAATTTCTGGCAAACATCTGTGGAAAATCTACAATGATTTGAAGGACAATGAAGTATTAACCCTTATGACTGAGAGCTTGCATGTTGTACAGACTTGGATTAGTGCATGTACATCATTGACCGAAACATACTGGCCTAATTATGCACTTCATACATGGAATGGAAAACCTTATGCACCTATATTCTGTGTGAATTTCAAAAACCGACTCCAACAGGTAATTCCCTAGCACCCATCTATCTTCTCGGGCGGATTAACCATAATTGTTTTTATGACTGGGTAGCATTCGAACATGCAGTCTTACCACAACCACAAATGCGTTGCGAAGCTCTCCTTTAAACCATCGCAACGGGACTGTGGAGTGGACGATTCGAGTTCCCTTACGGCCTCGAACCCGGAAACCTTTTTTTGACCTTTCTTTTGTATATATACAAGAAAATAGGAGAATATACTTATCTTATTTGGAATGGTTTAAGAATCGTTGAAATACAGAAAATAAGTATTATCTTATTTTTAGTTTTAAACTTTTTATATGTTAACAATAAATATTTAACATTTTTTTTAAATTTCAGATTAATGACATCAGATCTATATACAATCAACTGAGCAAACTGCTAACGAAAACTGAAAAAGAGGAGTTAAATACTGACCGTCTCTTTGAGCCTTTTGAGAGTAAATTATTAATTTGCATATTTATTTTTAATTCAGGTAACAAAACAAGGATTTTTCATTTAGATCGTTATTATTGCAGATATAAATGTCTGGATATACAATGGCCCGAATCATTCTTGGGAGAATGCAGTATCGCTATTTTCTGCAAATCTTCGACCCGCTGAAATAAAAATAGCTGAAAAGCTCAAGCCAAGACTGCGAAATGCATCAACCAAGCAGGTAAAAGGACTGTGACAAAATATATATAAAATAATGTAGAATAAGAAAAGTAACATTGTTTTGTAGAATGTGTGAACTTTTTAAAAATTTAATTTAAAATAACATCATTTATCTAGGTCCAAATTTTAAAGATAAACCCATTTTTTGTCAGAAGTTGTTTTGTAATCAAATTTGAAAGTCTTGGCAACTATTTAAAGAAGAAGTTATGATTAATTTTGCAAGTAATATAAACATAATAACCAAACTATATTATAATTAATGAAATTGAAGTAAATACATTTTGATAATATTAGATGCTGTATGAGTTCACGCGCTACAAGAGTCTTATAAGTCGAACACATGTGAAGCAGGCTCTTAGTAGTGAACTAGAGAATTTTGTTGCTTCTTTACTTGGGCTTCTGAAGACCATTCATGGTCAGTTGGATGCGGACGAGGTCGACGTTAGGATGCACCAGCCGCCAGAGATGTCGCCGATTATCCAACAGATCCAATGGGCTAAACAGACCGAAGCTAAGGTAATATTTATAATACTAACTAGCTGTCCCGGCATACTTCGTATCGCCTCAGAATCATTTTCCTGGCCGTGTCCCTGACCCCATCTCTATCCCCGTTTCCGTACCCTGTCCCGATTTTTTTTGTAGAGGACTAAGTTACCTCCCCTCCCCAAAAGGGAGTAGGGGACCTCCCCTTCTCTTCCAATAACCATTCCACTTTCTTCAATACTCTCATATCCATAAAGGTACCTTTTCTCCCTCTATTTTATGCTTACTGTATACTAAAAATATCAATATTTATATAGCACTTGCATCTTTTATTTCTAAAATAATATCTAAATAATAATATTAAATTTAGAATATCCATGAATGATTATATTGACAATTATAAATATATTTAAATTAACTT
>DWNJ01001546.1:0-11854 GCA_018250275.1 Udranomia eurus
CCCTTACGTTTCGGAATTCGCCAAGTTGCGAATTCTATACGTGTATCGAAATAAGTTTGCAATGCATGCACTGTGGACTGTGGCGCGGGCCGCAAGCGCCTTCACGCTCAGTTCCCGCGACGAGCGCGCATGCCGTTTGCTCTCCGTCATCGCAGTACGACGCACATCTATCTCGCACACGTAAACATCTAGTTGAGCGTTTGCCGCGTCCTAGCCTAATATACTGCGTCGAAACAGACTTGTCGTGTCCGTCAATATTTGCCCGTAATTGGGTCATCGGATTGTTTGTTAATTGACAGTTACTTAAACGACAAGCGAGGAACGTCTCGAAGTGCCATTTGTGTGGTTTATTTGATGTTCACCAATATGGATTATAGTAAATTGTTAAAATAATCAGTGCGACTAAAAAGTGGTAAAATTGCAATGATGGAATCTGTCGATGCGCCTTATTTATCATGTAAGAAGATATTTTTTATATTGTAAAAATAATCTCTATTTAAAATTAAGCTGATAAAGTAATGAAATTTACTTATTTTGTTATTTGTACAAGACTTTCATTAATAAGCGTCAGTTCAACTAAAACGGCTTAATTATATTTGATTTGATTGAATTCGAAGATAACGCATTGTTACGTCAAATGCTACGTTCATGATGATACTATTTACAAACAGTTGCAATATTTATAAAGTGAAAGAAAACTGTTGTTATTCATAGTTAAGAGTTGATCCATTTGTGTAATATGATAAACATAGAGACAACGTTATTCATTTAAAGAAACAATGGTGGCATACATTCTATTGATTCACGCATCGTGCGCGGACTTTTTAACGAAGAATACCTGCTAGCAACAGTTCACAGTGACTTTTATATCGTTATAAATTTTCAGTGCATCGAGTACTGTTTCTGTACTCAGTAATAGAAGTATTTATTTATTTATTTTTAAAAATATTATTCTGATAGTTGTTAATGGATGAGCTACAATATGTGAGTACAGAAAGCCTCGAAGTTGTAGGAACATGTTGCCTTCCGTGCCTGGGTATGTTGTTGAAGTGCACATGATGCACAGGATTATTTAGATTATATTTTTCACTTGCTTCTATCTTCCACCCGCGTTGCAAATGGAATTAAAATACAGAATGTAATTCCTGGTACATAGTTTTTTAATGCGGACTGGCTATTCAAATATAGAAAAGCCGATGTTAATCATTGTTGATGTAGGTATATTTATATAAAAAACGTCTCTGTTTGGTATTTTCAGATATACTATCTTCTCATCTTATTGTTATCGTATATAACAACTTATTAAGCATTATTTATTATTATACTTTTAACATTTTAATTACAATTATTGTATGGCTTAAGTAATAGGGCAGATTGTTCTAAACCAATTGTTTTGTAACCTTTATGAAAATATCATCAACAAATAGAAATCTTTTATAGATGGTACAAATATGATTGTAATTTTCTAAGTTTATTTTAGCTTACCACTTGCTTTTAGTTATAGATGACAATAATAATATGTTTTTTATTTTTTTTCTATTGTTTCATGTATGATCTTTTCGTCGCTTGAAATTTCCAGCGGTAAGTAAAGCCAATTTAATTATTTATTTTAAATATAGATCGTACTAAAATGATGTCTCGTATGTATGTATCAACTTGAAAATACGTAAGTAGTTCAGTCTAAAAAGTATGATACAGTAGTACACACAGTATGCATAATTAAACGGTTATCACTTGCAATAAATTCATATAGAATTGAAATTATTAGGTCGCCAGACCGTTTGTTCGTTGTGCACGTACGATTGTTGCGTGCGTCGTTTGAATTACGAGTAGGAATTTGCGACCGCTATTTGGCCCTCGAGTATCGGCCACAGCAAACACCGTGGCATCAATTACGGTGTCCCTATGGTCAGCCGTCGATGCGAGCTCGAGTGACACTTGCACACTCGACGTCGGCTGCAGTGACGAATCCGCAAGCTATCCATGACGCGCCCTTGCTATTGTTCCAGTATGCGAAATTGAAATCGCGGTGAGGTCGTCACGACGTGGTTGTATACGATTTTAAAATATATTTAAACAAAGAAGTATTTCGACGCCTCACGTCCGAACTGTTGAGTCGCGCTCGCGGTGGTACAGCTGACCTGGACTTACTCAAAATATTGTCACAAATCAGTTGTACACACACTGTTGTTTTTACATAATATTTTATATGAACTTTAATATCAGTGTTTATGTATAGTATCCGAACGACGTCATACAATTAGTGCTCATTTACACGTACATCCCGACGATCCCATGACTGTATAATTTTGTTATTTGTGCAAACCTCCAAACTCTTATCAGTGTTAGCTTTGCACCGGGCGTTTGATGGAGTGAACGTTTTATTCACCGCGTTCATTTGGCTCTCCTCCGGATGTGATTTGTCGACGGAAAAATGTGCTATCGCTCTGGGTGCCATATATTGTAATCGCAACAGTATGTTTCCTCCTCATTCAGTCGGCGGCTGTTAGTTGCGGACAATTATTTTATAATTGTAATCCCTGTGGAAGAGTGCATTGTTAGAGTATCCCCAGTGGTCTAGTGTTCAGAATGACTTCTGTGTCAGAGTCCCCATTGAACAGAGGTCGAAACAGACCAGTTTTGTCGCGGTACAGGCACGCCGCTGCCACAGAACAGGTGAGTTATTATTTTGTAGTAATTATTTTATTATTTTAAAGTGCCCACTTATGTGTTTCCATGACATGTACGGGTGTTCCGCTAAATCGTCGTTATCTAATCACTGTAGGAATAATTGCTCATCCTTTATTTATTCAACCGAGTGCTACAACGATGTGTAATTGTCAATTACCTGTTGGCACATTTATTTTAACTGATAAATAGTCCGCCAGTGACAAACGGTTCAACTACCGTTCATGGTACCATTTAGTTCGTTGCATCACTGATATGATACATTACTGTATAAAAGACTTTAAAAAAATCAGTTTTTTACGAATGAAAATTTTATCCAAAATTCCAATTTGAAAGCACTATTCGTACTGTAGTAAAATTGGTGTCAAATAGCAATGTAGAGCTAGCCCAAGGCCTGTTGTCTTTGAAGTAGCAAGCTTCAGACGTGGCGCGCGATATATCATACTCATAGCATACACCTATTTTCCTCTGACCTCTATATGCGTTAGAGAGAGATGCGCTGAAAGGGAAAGTAGATTTATGTTACTTTTTCGTTCAGTTCTGCAAAATTTATGAACACAAGCGTTGAGTCACGTAAATGGTTAGAATAAAACACACGATGTTCTTTCATAGTGTTATTATATACTATTGCGTATTGGCTAAAATTCCGCAGCTTGAAGTCTTTATCGGTATATAGTTACTAAGTTGCGAGTTATTTAACAGTGACGCTTTTCTATAATGACTTGTTCACAATATGACAAAAGGTAAGATGTCGCTTGTTATATTAATCTTAATTTAATGAATGTATGCACATTAAACATAGTAGCATCTTAACTCTAGTTATTGTTATGTTTATTTTCGCAACAATTCTTTGATGAAAAGCGTAGGCATCTCCATTCATTCACATCCAAGCCAAGATTTATCACGCGTAGGATTTCGTTAGATTTGAGAGACAAGGAGAACATGGAATTACGTGCTTGTGGGATGTTGTTGTAATGATTCTGTGAGAATTATTAATGGTGATTTGCAAACGGTTGGTTCTGTGTGGGTAGTTATTTTTGGACGGTTGGTTTTCAATCATCACATTGACGAAAGGATTATTGCAGTGAGCGTTTGACTTGGACGCATAAGTTAAATTTAAGCCTCGGTGTTGTGGTTTATTGGGGTTTATTTTAGAAACATTGCCTATCGGTACGCGGGCACGTGCCTTTTTGACCAAACAACGCGTTTACACTGCGGACGAATGTGCGTTCATACTCATATAACACGTATGCGCGTTCTTCACTTTACTTGGAATTCCTGTTACGTTAATACCGTTACTCATTTTAGGTAAACCTATTTGGTGAAGCCGTAATCCATTTTGGTATTAACATCCAGTACTGATACGGTTAATTATACTAGCTGACTTAATTTGTCTAGGTACGTCTAAGACGGTCTTCAACGTAGAGTGAATTAACAATGAGTGATATAATATTTTGAATTATCGACGATTAAGGATTATTATAAGGATGAGCCTGTCTTGCCAATCTACTAACGCCAAGTCCAGAAGAAAACGCTATTTGGAGTCTCATCATAAACTAAGCTTTGTAAAACAAGCAGCGACCTCGGGGAAAAATAAAACTGGCTTTTTTCTCGGGTTAACCTAGTACACGATGCAATCGCACTAAGTAGATCGTCCCAGAATCCGAACATCGCCCTAGAATTGGATCAATATGACGAAAAGTGCTTCATTAGACGTAAACGTATATATGTATTTTTGTTTTTGTAGGGGTATACTCAACAAGAACGTGTCGACCTTATTTCAAGATCCAGAGAGGTCTCTATTTTAGTCCCTAGTGTTCCAGAGTAATGATCATCATGATGCATAAATGATTGATTTCATGTGTATTAATAGATATTAAATATCTATATTAAATATATGTTCTTTATGAATTCAGACGCCTATTACCTATATAGTTATCCAACTCATTATACATTTAGACACTAAAACAATAGTCGTCAGGTACAAGGCTCAACGTTCGCAATTTATGTGAATTTTTACCACAATGCTTTGCAATAGTATATAGAACATAGTATACGAGTAACGTCTCTGTCTCTGTAGTGTGTCTGAAGTCTTGAGTACTACCGAGTCATTTAATTACTTTAGGCATTTTCACACGCATTAACACCGGATCGTATTTTTTATCTGTACTAATGATCTTCTCTCTATGTTAAGCTTCTATAAAAACTTTGTTTCTTTAATTAATGCGGCGTATATGTATGCATGTGTTCAACCAAATATATAGTATTAGTATCTATCGCAAAAGATTCCTCACACATTTGTCACTAACTATTGCGGTAATTGATAAATAAATAATTATAGTTGTAAATCTGGCTTGAAGGGTGTGGAAGACACACTTAACCAAGGTGTTCGAACTTAGTCTTCAGGGATAGCAACGCGTTTGTGGTTGACCTAAGAGACTTCGATCCTGCCTTGGGTTGATTCTATTCTTCTTCACGCTTCAGATGTCTATGGGCGGCAGTGATGCTCGTCTGCTACCTCGATGTTATAAAAAAATAAAAGAGTGTGACTTAGGCTTTATACCAAGCCACCTGTGTCGTGGGGATTTGATACAGGTATTGACATAACCGTAGACAAAGGCATTCATGATCAGACTAACAATAAGTATAGTTTAGTAATGCATGTATCACTCGATTCAGAAATGCACGAATACCAGCATTGTGCACTCCAATTTCTGCCTCTTTACATAACCAGTTGTGCCCCTGGGTTGTAGGACGGAGTAAAGCAAACGTTGTAATGTAATTAAATCGTGAATCCAGGTCTTCACGATGCCCGAGCACCTATCTAGTTTTTATGTGTACATAAATCTATCATACCGGTATATCTTTTTAATATGTGGCAATGACCTGAAACAAAAAGCTGGAATTAGGTATATCTTATCTGTCTGTGATCTTGCATTTTTTCTGAATTTATTTTAAACTAGCTGACCCGGCGCACTTCGTACCGCCTCCCCATCCCCGTCCTACAATATTATTATTTATGAACCGATTATGAAACAAACATTTAACTGAAGCTTACAACAATACATCAGTGAAAACCGCATTCAACCGCAGACAAACCGACAAATATACAAAAAAATTGAAAATATTTTTTTTGCTTTCTATTCTTTAAGTAAAGACTCCTAAAATGGATTTCTCTTAGATATCTTCCATGTAAAGACATCAATCACTTACAGATTTATTATAGACATAAATCGGGTTTCCCCTAGTCACATTGAAAACCACTTTGTCCTTTAAACTTGTAAGGGAAAACCGAACGGAAGGAAATCCTATTCGTATTTTACTGAATAAAGAAGATGTATATTTTGTACTGTAATCCGCCAAATGTATAATTTTCTTACACAAGGTTCCCAACAATGGGGTCGCCCTCTTGTAGGTGAAGGCGGCTAAGAGGCGACTGATGGAACTTAAGGGCTTGGAGTAGGTTTTGCGATGAGCTAGCAACTCGTCTCGGCGACGACTTTTTCCCATGAATCCTAAAATAACAAGAAGAAACGTTTCTTAATCTTATAGAACGTTGCTTAATCTTATAGATAGTATTTTAATTTCCTACTATACAGTCACCCAGAGAGTGCTACTTATGTGAGTTACTTAGTAATAGCTTACTGTAAATGTGATTATATTGATGTTTGTGTCTCAAGATCAAGAAGCTACTGTATGGATAAAGTATCTTACATAAGCCATGGTCTAAACAACGATTATTATACTTTTTGTTTATGTGTACATAACGGCAATTTAATATATTGCATATGTATGTAAACTTATTATACATTCGACTTGTTTAGCAATGAATTAACTTCCATAGCTTATCTTTCTTTATGTGCACATAATTTATATGTAAAACGACTATCTGTATACATCTAAGAGTCGAAGCAATTATTGTATCCTTCCTTGCCGTTTAACGATAAATGCAGTATACTGAGTAAGCCGATCTGTTAATATTATGTTACGGACCGTAGTTACTTCGTTAATAGTCTTGTTTTTAAGAAATCGTATTTTTAATGTTTTCCTTATCAATTCATACGTATTTGTCATATTGCTAGGTTTTAAATGACGAGATTATTATTCTTTATATCTGTATCTATACATATAATAAATCTGTAAGTGATTGTCTGTACATGGAAGATACCTAAGAGAAAAACATTTTAGGGGTCTTTATTAAAGACTAGAATCCAAAAAAATTCTTTTATTTTGGAATTTTTATCTGTCTGTTTGTCTGTGCGTTTGTGCACGCTAATCTCATAAACGGCTGATCCGATTTGAATGCGGTTTTCACTGATGTATTGGGGTAAGCTTCACTTAACATTTTGTGTTTATGTGTTAGTGTGTGTTTGTTTCATAAAAATCGGTTCATGAAAAAAATGTTGTGGGTTGGGGACTGAGAGGCGGTACGAAGTGCGCCGGGTCATCAAGTATTCTATGTATCATAAACTAAAATCAAGCGTTAAACAATGAATATGTTATACCTATATCAGAAATATGTTAGACATGTAGCGTATAAATAGCGTTAATAATGACATCACGAGCATAATCAAGTATCGAACAGGCCAACATGTTGCATAAATGCATTATCGACAGCCTTTTCAACGACTATGCCGCGTTATCCGTTGAATGCCTATGGGAGTCATAATCGAATTATGAATATAGTATATTTGACCAGCACAACCCAACTATCCCGGAAAGCCGCGCGGTTTAATGACTGATCAATTAGGTATCTGATCCAACTTTAAAAGCATAATTACAACACCAACCGATTGACCGCACCAACGCACACACACATCATAGGTAATTAAGCAGAGACTATCACAACGTTTATAGACTGCAACCAAATGTCTCGTTTTGTCAGTATTATATTAATAGTCTTTTAATCTCATTGTTTCACACTGTCGCATTTAATACAAGTAGAGTTATTTTATTTATAGGCCCAATTATAAACACCGTTCTCTTATTCTAAACAACGGTACATAAAGCAGCATTAATTTCCAATCTTACTCATCTCACACTTCATTAGAGAGTTTTTAATGGCTCGTTAAATAGTTAAAAATACATGCTGTCACAATTCTAACACTGTCAGGGTTTAGGAACCGTCCGTTTAGGGGACTTCCCCCCTTATTTTTTTTTACATTATATTATTTTGTACTGTGTGTCCTGTCATTTATAGACGTACACATCACATAAACCTGTCATATGAAAAAAGTGTTAACAATAATTTTGCTGCATTACATTATTTATAAATATTTTATATTCATAATATAACTTGATGAATTTTAGGTGGAACTCCTGCTGTTTGAATTTTGTCGTGCTCACATGCTGAATAATGCGGTCTTGCTTCTTCCATATAGTATCATTAAATGATTTTAGGAAGTATCTTCGCAATGGGACTAGTAAAACAACAGTCGCGAACATAATACCTGTAAATATTACCGGGGATACAATAACAACTCTAAAAGTGAATTCAAACCGCGCTCCGCAAATGATCCAAAACCATTAAGTATTCGCGTTAAGCGTTTCTAAATAGGAATGCGTTTTGTATAGACCCGCCGATTCTTTGTGGCAACGCTGTCTCCGGCTAGAGCGCGTCGTGGCTCGTTCGTGGCTTCACTTGAAAAATCCATGCACTTAGCGTAGAAATAAGCGCGGCTTTCGACCGCATTCACTTTTAGCGATGTAGTTTTTCTCCTTTTACACCCTCCACACCCATTCTCACAACTGGATCCCCTGTCCCGCTCCCACAACGCATCTCGTCAGCTTTGCCCGATTCGCTTTAGCGTTCGTGACACAAAGCAATATGTGAGTTAACTTCGGTGTAACGGTTCTTGTTTGAGTTGCGATTTAATGCCTCCTTAAACTGAGATGGTTTACGGGTTAACCGGACTGAAAGGCTGGAAGTGTTCTTAGCTACTTACTGTTCAGATGCTCCGTAAAATTTTTAAACCCTGCAGCGCAATTGCTTTCTTTATGCACTCAGTGATTGATGCGGTGTTTTAAGTATGTTCCAAGTGGTACCATGTTTTGCTTACTTATTATTTACGTAAAAAATATTATTTACTCTTTATAAACTTATCTTAATAATTTATGCACATAAGGACATTACTTAAACAGCTGTTTTTACGTTATTATTAGGATGTTTTAAACTATACGTATGAATTTAACCAACTCTTTCATTGTTTTTTCTTTTGTTCCAATAAATCACTAACAAATAAGAGAGAGTAATATGCTATTTGCAACTCTACAATTACCTAACGTATTATAATATTTAGAGCCGTACCGCCTAATCCGACCCTCGATCCCCAATGATCACAACTTCCCTCATCTAGAAACAATTTCGTAGTAAAAGTGGTCAGATTAAGAGCTAATCTATATTTACCAATGAAATAAGCATCAGCGCCGCCAACTTGTCCAATTTACATGACGGAGGTGGCGATATCGCAAAGAAAGTTTCGACAACTTTTATCAGATCCCGCCCACTGCGGCTGATGAGTTGTGCCTAACTTTATTCACTGAAACGATGATCCGATTCAATGGAGACGGAACGAGAAATTGGAGTGAATTTTAATATTTAAATCGCCACCTTTATACCCTGGGTTCGATTTCTTGAAGTTGTGTATTCGTACGTCTTATCTGTGCGGTAAAGTAGGTAGGTAAGCAATTATACTCTCTACAACTTTAATATCCTTTGTATTAAGAACATTTTAACCCATTAAAATTATACAACGTATTATACAACGTATATAGTATTTTAATGTGCTTACTTATTTAAAATCCTGTATTCGTATTAGCACGGGCGACATTTTATAAAACCGGGATGAGAACTAAGAAATGCCAAATAAAATACATAAAGCACTAAAAAACGTTGCAAAAATTTAAAGCAACGAAACATTTTAAATTCCGGTTGCACTATATTCGAAATAACTGCAATCTCATCGCGGTTAGTGCAAAGCGAATAAACAACCCCACTCCATATTTTACGGTCTCGCTTAGCCCCACTGCAAGCTGATTCCGAGGTACTAGGATTAGGCAATGCCTACGATCGAATACGTGAAACGCGGAGAGATTTAAACTGAATTAACCGTTCGATCGGAAAATTGGAATGCCACACAGATAATTACCTGACACTCACAGAAAAGGAAGTCAGAAAGGAGATTCAAATAAGCGTGTACGGAGGATCAAGTGAGTTGGCTGGCTTCGGTTTACGGCCTTTGTCGAGAAAAAATATAACAGACTTGTGGTATCACAGGGCGCGATCGAGTGGAACCGGCCACCAGCCAATCGAGTTTGGATCTCGTCGAGTGTTTAAGATTGAATTCAATTTCGATGTTAACTAACCAACTACTAATTCGATAACGTGGATTGAGTGAAATCACTTTAAGCGTATCCAGTTGTTTTGTTTGAGTTATCTCGAGAGCATATACAGTTACAATGCTGTTTTTAATATTGGTTGTACTGAATAGTCAAATATGTGAAAAACATTTTGTTTATTGTAAGGGATTTTAATAAATCACACATTCATAAATCACGACGGCGTCAGAAAAGTAATATAACCAAATTTTGCCAGCACAAAAGTTCCGCTTGGACTACATGTGGGCACATGCGTTTAAAACCTTCTACAGATTGCACGATCTAGCAACTGATTGGGGCCAAGCTCGTCAGATATGTGAGGCAGAAGGCACGTCACTTCTAGTCCCTGGTGGCATCGAAGAGATGGAAAATCTGAAGCTACTAATAAGTAATATGAAGGCGCATTATACGGCCGTTTTTATTGGAATTCATGATCAGTTTTCTTACGGCGACTATGTGACTGTAAAAGGTAGTAAGCATGTTTTTCATATTATTATTAATTTAAAGATAGATTTAAAGATATAAAGTATAGTTTTAGTCTCTTTTTTGATACCTAATTTTATGATTCAGTTATATTTTTTGGTTATGATTTGATGATCTCAATATTTTCTTTGATAAACGTCTAAATATAAAACTTTATATCTCTTATCACGTAGATCCTCAGAATTTAAGATTAAATGTAAATATCGGCGAAGAATTGAGTAGAATTATTCAAGTCCAACTTTTATACGAGCAATAAAATGGCCTTATGATCTTTTCAATTCTCCATTTGAAAAAAATATGTTAGAACATTTTTTATATTTTTTTATAACGTGGAGATACCAAACGAGCACGCAGTCAACCTTATGGTAAGTGGTCACTGCCGCCCATGTTCACCTGTAATCAACCCAAGACAGGATCGAGGTTATTTTTCAAGTCGACCACGGATGCGTTGACCTCTGAGCACTACGTCGGAACGCCTCGGTTAAGTCTTCCTGACCACACTGTTCAAATTAGAACACTGCTGTTACAAGGCAGAAATAGATGTGGCGGTACCGCCGGAGTCAAACCACGAAAAGTTTCTATCGCCAAAATATTACACACACATTTATTAAAACTGTCAACTTTATAGGTGAACCTATAAGTGGCACTATTTTAGAACTACTATGGGCAGAAGGTCGGCCGAACAATGTAAACGGTACGGAACACTGCGTCGTCATGACGCGAGAGGGGTTGTTTGATGATCGCCCTTGCAGAGACATTTATCCCTTTGTTTGCAAGATTTTGGGTAACGAAACCGAGTATAATGAGAAATGCAATAACTTTGATCTGGGTAAGCAGAATCGCAAACATGTTATGACATTAAGATATAACGAATAAAAAAATACTTTAAAAAATCGCTCCAAAAATACCTCACCTCACCTCACCTCAATCCTTAATACTCGTTTATCTTATCTTGTTACTTAATAACAAAACATATCCAATTCTGATTTACTTTAATTGACAGTTATATAATAGAAATCAACGTCATATTATGTATTAGTTAATAATATCAGGCGTTACTTAGCGAAAATCTCACGTCTAAAATACTGTATGAATTAAATGTAGTCAGAAACATGATAAAATCGGATTATTGAAGTCATAATTAAATATTGACGAATCCTGCTTCCATACAATATTAATGATCACATCAATAAACCGCATGTTATGTATGGGCTGTTGTCTGTTACTGTATCATTAATAATTGTAAACATTTTATTATGATTAATTTTAAATATGTAAGTAACTATATTAAATTATATCTCACCAT
>DWNJ01001547.1:0-11846 GCA_018250275.1 Udranomia eurus
TTTTATCTTATCCTCCGCCTACACGCCCAGTAAATAACCATGGCCGATCCTGATGAAGGCTTACACGTGCCTTTATACTTAATATATACTTATTTTAGAGTCAATTAATAAACCATCTCAATATGTGACAAAATGAACACGTAATACAAGATAGAAATAATTATAACGCAATTTCGGTGGATTGAAAATAAATTTGTGTTATTTGACCTAACAGCATGTGGCCGCCGACATCAATCACCTTAGATGGTTATTCCAACACGTAATTAAATAATTGACCGTAAATAATAACACTCGATTGAATTACATATAATTACTAAGATACAAATTGGTAGAACGACTTACAAATTGATAATATGGCGGCCATCGGGCCTTTAATTAAAATCTATTCAGTAGGAGTGGCGAGTGTAATAACATTCATCTTTTTGTCACAACACGATTAAGAGTAAAAACATATTGTTGTAGTCAATAGATATATAACTTATCAGCTAACTAGCCGATACCCGCGGCTGTGTGCTGAAAAATGCAGTCGGTACACTCTCTATTTTTTGAGATATGGTTGGCATAAGAATTTGGATAGGGAATTCCCAATACCGTCAAATTGGCGTGAAGCGTTTCCTGTTTCAGTTGGGGAAGAAGTTGGGGAAGGTTTTCGACAAACATACGCTAAGGGATTTTGATAGGATTTCTTTCTATCTAATTTTATTAGACATATAAAATGATAATCAGAACTTTAACTACTCCTTGAAACGATTCAAAAGGAATCCAGTGCAAGGCGGTAATGTTCTAATAACACCATTTGACTGTTAACACAAATATTCTACATTCCCGCTTTCTTCATTAACAGTTACCCTTAAACGAGTTCATCATTCACTATTATAAAATATCCAATGCAGGTAACGGGCATTAGCTCGCGGAACGATGTAGGACTGAACGGTGCTCTAAAGAAACCGAACTTGTAAACGACGTGGAAACGAGCGCTGGAACGAATTCACTTACGTGTTATAGCTTTTATTGCTGTCCAGCCGTAAGGGCGACGCCACATTAACATTTCTGCTAGATAAGTCTTTATTTATGTCCAAATTTCCCAATTTTATATTATCTTATCTCACAAATTTGGTGATGAGATTCATTATTATTCTAACTTAAAGTGGTCTTGTAAGTAGTTGATAATTCTAAAAGATAATTCGACGGACGCTTTCAACTAATACGGATATCTAACCGTATAATGTAATTGCAATTGGATTTTATCACAATGGAATTAGATTTACTTACGCGTGGTTCGTGCAATTCAGCATCTCGTGTGTACTCATCCTAACAGTCATTACTTAGTTAACAACGAATAAAAAAGTTAACGGAAAATCGCTTAAGACGTTCGAAATATTATACATACTTACTACGTGTGGAATGTTGTGATGAAAATTATTAATTAAGTAACAATATTGACTTGTTTTCAAGCATTATGCAGATAACTCTTAATGATTTAATTGCATAATGACTTAATTTAATTCAATATTTACGTTATACCTCGATAAGTAATAACTTTAAACTCTCACTCACCATATTCAAGGGAATCCTGCTACGAACACGAATATGTTCACGAACTTAACACTAATACATACAGAGCCAAATTTAATATAGAATGTGTACAATTTTGCGTACTGTTTAAAGTTATAGTAATATTCCTAATAACGATATTTATAAAATAACCAGTTGTAACATCTAGGTAGCATTACCATCGGCAGTATCATGACTCGATAATACTCGATAAAACGGTGTCTGCTGATATTACCTCAGCACCATTTGAAGTGGAAAAACGTTGAATTTATCGAGTAGCGTGGGCGCGCGACACCTGCCGGCAGCCGACCTTGCACTGCAGTCGGCAGACACTCATGTCACGGTTGGATATTATTGACATTTTATATGGGTGACAGGTTTAAAAAATATGCTCGTAATCTGCGATTTTGTCGCGGCGGCCGTCTTGGATTTACTTTAATACAGAATATACATAATTGTATTGTCATCAGAATTGAAGGTGTGTACTAAATTTTAGATTAATAAGTGAACAAGAAGTTCAAAAATCGAACACCACAGCGTTAGTGTACGAAAAGTTATGACTGAATGATGAAATGAGATGAAAGATGAATCAATTCCTTGCACCAATTTAAAAATACTGTCAAACATCCTGTGCCGTAAGCCCTTTTATGACATAAGGCACTATTTAAACGATGAAAGGGCATGGGTTTGAATTAACTCCACTAAGCTGTTTCTATGCCCCAATAGTGTTTATAAATTAACTTGATTGTAAACCGATGATAGTGGATTAATTTTGATACTAACGGTCGCTGTCCCGTGAGTTCAGTATTGAACCAAAATCATTTATTTATATCGACTTATTATTAAAAGAGTGCTGGGAGTTTTTTTCTGTCGGCTTTTTTCTCCCGGTCTACCACAGCTTGAGGACCTGAATTCAAAGCGATGCGTTCAAAGCCGATGGCCACTGTTTAATGGAAATGTATATGACGTTCATTGAGTGTATTTGTATACCTTACAATGAATAAAAACATTTGACTCTTGGTTTTTGATTCAACATCATCATAATTAATGTCTCATATTTTACTACACTAGCGCCATTGTGTTCGTGATAAGGAAACTGGATACTCATGCTTTTAACTTATGAGAAGACTCCTTATCTTTACTCTCAATAGCCGTTGTATAATCGATGTACAGATCACATACGGTTACAGAACCAGTAGTGTCCACTATGCCATTTTTATACACTTTAAGTAGTTAATATACATACAGCTCGTCAGATGTGGCACTTCCTCGTGATCAATTCCAAATAAAGCGGGAATCTTCCATTGAATCGAAGGAATTTCTACGCAGTAGGGTGTTGATGCAAAGCTTGAGAAAAGTGTAGCCTATACCTTTTTATTTAATATCAATGTTGAAAGTGCTTTACAGTTGTCATTTTCCGATTTAATCGATATCTGACTTTGCTCTGTTTTTTCGAAATCGTGGGTCTATTTAGAAATTCTTCTTGACGCATTGCTTCTTGATGGATACGGGAAAACATTTTAATTAAACTGGTGGAATGTGAATAAATCCTTTTCATTTTCAAGTTACCCAAGTCCAGAAGATGTATAGTGAGTAAACAGTCGAAAGCGGATTTCATTCAAATAAACTCAACAATACCTTAAATTACGAATGCAGGAATCGTTCTAAAGGAAACATCAACCGGATCGAAAATTACTACAAGTTCGTTTAACTTTTTTGTTTAAATATTCGTAGCACTCGCAACATTCCGTTTATGAGCTAAATAAATGTAACACGTTCATGAGGTAAAATAACACCTCGACTGGTTTCGTATGGGAACGGAGATTTTTTGCATGTGGCTGTTAAGCCTAGTTGGGGAGACATTTATATGGACGTATACAGCTACATTGAATCCGTTGAAGTTTGACATTTACATTTATAATTCAATGTTGTTCCGTTACTGTGACTGTGGTTACTTAATTTTGAATTATATTATATCTAGAGAAAGTTTAGTTAAACGCAATTAGCAAAGAGTAGCAGGAGTTAAGTGGAATTTTGATAATGCGAATTGTGTTAATGCTCTTCTTCGCGTATTGAAATACGTCTACGAGAATGTATTGTTCAAGTTCGAGTTATTTTGCTGCACCGTTTTGATATGAAAGTCAATCAAAGAAACGATTATGTTCTTTTCAAGCTATATGACATCCCAACGAGTGAACTAACGGGTAGAAAAAAATTAAAACGGTTTCCTAAAATTTTTCTACGTGTTATTTAAAGTTATATATGATATCCGCGTTGCGCTCGTAGATCGTCCACGTATTCAATTTTAAGTTTTTCATTGTCATTGTTAGAGGTGAGTTCTTGAAAAAATAATAAGTAATGCTCATATACTTATACCATAAAAGAAGTGACCCCGTGTCGCGTGCAGCCTCGTCCTGCAGGTGTTCGCGTGATGCAGAACACAACTTATGCACCTACGGTTTTTCTATCCGTAATCAATATGACTTGTTTTATTTATTTGAACAAGCACTACATTAAACTAGAACCGCCGTTCAGAATGCCATCATAAATTCAATGTACTGCACGCGATTCATAATTTTTGTTTGTAAATAAAATTGGATTAAGCAAACTATTTAGCTAATAAATTGACGATCTTGAGAACTACAGTTGTTAAGTAACTAACGAGCATGTTGATGCTGGATTGGATTAAACAGTATTTCATGATGTTGATTAATTTTATGGGTTGCTCTAAACAAGAATATCCTAGTGCTTACACATGGTTCATCTTGATTTGATTTGATTGATACATAGCTCATTTTCTAGGGCACCTAGTTAGTACATTATTCTCACTAGAACCAGAAACTGGTTCGTGGCAGTGGTTTTGTGCCATGCTTCTTATCTCATGAGTTTTTATTATATTAGTGTTATCAATTGGATTGTCATACCATAAGACGGGTTATTTGTAGTGTGCCAAAGATAAATATGTAGCTGTCAGAAACGGTACGTCATGCGATGACGAGGTACTTCTTTACCTTACCAAGGCATTACACCGTTTGTACGCACTTAACTTTGACTGAAAAAGCTCTAGTCAAGTCTAGACCGGAACATAAAATACTTATAAGTGAGTTCTCAATAGCCCGGCCACAGATTTATCGCCGGGGACGCGACAAAAACGATGATCCATCGGTTCTACAGGTAATTAATTGCGCGCAAGTATGTTTGTTGAAACTTATTAGTTTTTCTTACTTTCCAACAACAACGATCGCGCCGCGGGCCTTTCTCTTGGCCTTTCAAGGAGCTGGCAACTATGTACGAGTGTAACAATTTGTAACTGGTTTGGATCTGATAAAGCCCCACGTTTAGGTCGACAGAAACATAATTAAACTGTGTAATTCATGCGTACCATCAATCATTTATTATTAATCCAGTTTCAAAGCATGTTATGTTGCATTACATAAATTATGTTGAAGCTGTCAAAGGTTCAATCATTTGAATTATCTAAATATTATATTAATATTTTGTTAAATTAATGAGTTATTTTATTTGTATGAATTGTATTTCATGTTCAAATGTGAACTTGCCAGAGCGGGGCAAATTGGATTTGTACAGATCTTTATGAATATGTAGAGGATATTTGCTCGCTCTTGAAGACCTCCGTCGAATCATTACCCTACGGTACAATTCCTCCGAAGAAGACAGAACATGTAGCGCTAAGTTCCTGTTAATATAGTCAGCCTAACCGATACACTCGATATAACTTTAAAGAGTTCTAAGAACAACCCGGTTTCTAAGCACGAGCCTCTTATAATATCTTAATGTCTATATTTTATACTCTCTCAGCGCTGGAAGGGCTTAGAGTCACAACAACGCAGAACATAAATAACTGTATGCTTTGTGGCAGTTAACTTTCTATTTTAGTGCGGTTAACTAGTTCTGAGATAGCTGAAGTGTACGGGTTCCATAATGAAACTCGCAAAAATGTATTCCACTATCTACAGGAGTGCTATTAAGTTTTTTGTTGTAATTGCTTATAATTTGTTATTGTGGTTGTAACATATGCAATTTATATAATCTTTAGTGCAATACAGTTAATAATAACTAATTAACATTGGGTCCTAGAAGTAAAACACAAACGAGAAAGAACGAGCCACACCTATTTCTGCCTTATAACAGCAGTATTATTGCTGCTTTGAATTGCTTTGAAGCTTGAATGGTGTGTTCAGCTAGACACACTTAACCGAGGCGTTCAAACTTAGTCCTTAGGGGTAGCAATGCATTTGTGGTCGACCTAAGAAGCAATTTCGATCCTGTTTTGGGTTGGTTACCGATGTCCACGGGCGGCAGTGACCACCATCAGGTGGATTGCTTACTCGTTTGCTTCCTCCCAGTCATAAAAAAGAAACAAAAAAAATGTATTTCATATATTTAAATATTGCCTCGTAATTTCATACAACCATAAGACATGAACAATCGATCTTTCAAACACATCAACGTCTCACATCACCCAACTATGACTAGAAAACTAATACTATGTATTCCTATTCATATCATCGTCTTTTTATTGAATGTTCTGATGTTATCGAATCGACATTATAATTATTTCATTAGATGCCCCTCGTTGATCGGAGTTGTCAGAATCTCGTGCGGGCAACAAGTCACAATTAAGATATCTCCGTTTTATTTGCTATTCAGCTCTCACACTTGCAAGTATCTGCGCGCCATCTACGGCGCCCATGTTTTCATTCAACGCACGAACGTACAGACAGCTAGTTATATTTTATTTACGACGGCTCAACATTTCTTTTCAATTAAATAACATTTATCCAATCGTGTCCTTCACAATTTTATCAATTTATCGTCCCACCGTCTCTAACAACCTACGTCATTCCATTTCTTTTGCCTCTTCTAATTATGTCGCTGCCATTTCTGGAAAACTTTTTGCAGTTTTGCTCATTTTCTTCATTACGTGTCTTTACGTTTGTTTTAATGGGCTTTTCCTTATTATAACCCTAGGAAAGAGAAATAAAGGAATTTATACATTTAAGTTCTTGGTTAATAACTTCCTGCGCGGCGCGACGATTGAGTAGAATTCCGGACATTCTTAACTCTGTGTATTTTCTAATTAGTTTCCTTCATATTTTTCTCTTCTTTGGGATTTTATTCGTTTATACGGAATGAAATTAAATTCTTTATACGAATTACATTTTTAGATCTCAAAATTAATATCACCACATATCATAAAACAGTAGTACTATGATATATATCTTATGCCCAAATTATGAACTCTGACAAATATTGACATCGGATGTTATTAAATTAAGAATAATATAGTACACCTGTAAGTTTCATTTATCTCTGAAAAATCTTGATTTTCGATTTGTAAAAAACTTCTAATCAGCTTTTACAGCAAAATGTAACTGCAGTATTGTTTAACTGTTATCTAGTCGGTTCTTGCGTCATAGTTTAGGCCGCTCTTCAAAGTAACTTGTTCGGATTTTATTTTTTTTCTTCTCCGGCCAATTGTCTCAGCCTCTCTTACGGTATCTGGAAGCTGACTGCGAGCTGTCTCGGGCATGAACACCGTCAGAACTCCTGACAGCAGTGACGTTAGGCCGAAGATGACGGGCGGTAGACCTGACCAATACGCCATCTAAAAGGAACAAATAACGAATGAAGTCATAAAATAAACAAGGTATCTTTTACTAAGCTTTAAAAACATATACCCATCCAAGATCTTTAAAAAATATAGTTTAGAAGTCTATTATCTCCAAATACCTATTCAAATTCGAATTACTCACGAGTAGTGGAGTCTGAGGTGCGATTAGTGATCCGACACGGCCCATAGCCGAGCATATAGCGTGCATGGAATTCCTCGTGTAGGTGGGGAACAGCTCCGAGGTGTACATGTACACTATGTTGTATGAGAAAGTAGCCAACATCTCGAACGCCATGAATAAGACGAGGCCCATCCATGCGTAACCTGAATAGTTGAAGAAGGGATATTATGTGTTAGAAGAATTTGGTCTAGGCAATCCATTGAATATTTAACTTCTTTCCTAATGCGAATAATCAGCTATAATATGCTAGAAGCGCAATTTTATTGTTCTAATGCTTTGTGCTCCAAGATAGAAACTTTACCTTTTGGAATAAATGGTTGAGATATACAAAATACTCCACCGATGATGAAAGATGATATTAACGGCAATTTCCTCTTATATTTGGAGAGCGCGAGCCAGTAGAACACATTCGCGGGGATATCCATCAGCATTAACAGAGCGAAGTTGATGTACTTGTTGCCGTCGATCAGCACCGAGCTGATCATCATTCCGTAATTAATCAGCGTGATGGTGAACCACCACACCATGCACACCAGGAACCGTTGGAACATTATCTTTGATTTAAAGGTCTTTACCAACAGCTTCCTGTCATTGAACTTGCTCGATGACTCTTCGTCGACATAATCCAGTTTATCCAACAAGATCCTATCCACTTCAACGTTATTTCGTTTAGCGATTTTTTCTATGAGTTTAATAGCTCGCTCCTTCTTCCCTTTGCTGAAAAGCCATCTAATGCTCTCGTCTAAGAAGAAGGAATACGTCAATATCATAAGAGTTGGTGCATAAATGACACGGAGGAAGTTTCTCCAATAAGGCACTGCCCAGGCTATGAAGGGCATGATTATAAGCCCGACCGTGTAACAATTTAGCAGAATCATTTGAAAAAGTACTGCGCGTTTCTTCTCAACAATTTCGATGCCTGGAAAAAAGATTTTATAAAAATTAGTAAAATAAATAAACATTTGCTCCTTGCTTCTTGTAGCAAAAACGGCATAAATAACTAAAGCTACAGTTTCATAAACTAATTATGATTATTGGCGGTAAAAAAGTTCAAAAATGTATTGTAGCCAATATGAGAAATGATATGCATCATTAGAAATATTATACACTAATCACTTACTTAACATAAACATCGGCGATAGAGCGTCTCCAATAGCCGCTTCCAAGCCCTCCAAAATTATATAGAACCAAAAGGATGTAGCGAAGCTTTTCGTGAGCCCCAGCACTGCGCCCATCGTGCCCGCGAACACTGCCGCCGTCTTCCGACCGAATCTGTAACATGTAAATTATCGCCAAGCGTGATTACAATCAACGCTGTTTCTGGTTTGTAAAAACAAAAAAACATACATGAGAATTTAAAAGGTGGTGCATTTGTAGAACAATACAGTACAATTACTATTCTATCCGCATTGATGTTCTTTTAAAAATGAAAGCTGTAGTCTTCCAGGCACTTGAGCTTTTAAGCCTTTAAGCATAGTAGCTTTGCGTAAGTAGCAATGCCTGCATGTCCTATGAGTAAGCTGCGTGCTACTACGTTGTCATGAAATAAAATGGTTTCAGGCAATACCTGTCAGAAATCTGGCCTTGCAGCAACAGACCAACCATGTTGCCAAAGCTGTGCACGGTTCCCACCAGTGGTGGCTTCCAGTCCTCACACGCCAACCCGAACTGACGAAGAGATAATAAAGAACTTAATATTCCGTACGATTTAGTATTGCAATTTTTAAAATACCAAAAGTTGGGTGTGGTGGGACATATAGGTTATCAAATGGCAACCAAAAATGCAAGCTATTTAAAACTTGTGACTCTAAAGTTCATTTCGTAAGTTGTAAATCAGCGAGTTCTTTTAAAAATATAGCAAAAGCCCTATATTATATAAAAAAACGTTTAATTAACTCTTGTCTATTTTGTTCACGTAGTATTCTCTACTTAATCGTATAAATAAAATACTCCCAACAACGAAAACGTGAGTTGGATGTATTCGCGAATATAATTAAAAGGTACGTGGATAATAATTAAGCACATTAAATTCCGACCAACCGTTGCTTAGTGTTTCCTTTCTAAGCCCTCGTATGTGTATAGTGATTTAAATTATGCAAGCAGACCCTTTAGTTCATATCTACGTGCCAAGAAAGGCTCTAATGAACGTACGTTTGATATTAATCTTCCCGTGGCGCTTCCAGTGGCCGCCGGCTACAGTTGAATGTATGGACGTCATTTGTTAGGCTGTGGCATGGAGGAAGGTGGAATAACTGGTCCCCGGTCCTATGTTATGACGCCCAGGAAGGCCTGATTTATGGTCAAAATATTGAGCACGGATCGCTTTACAAATTGTATAATAACTACGCTCAGTATGGTAGCGGTGTACCTACGAATGTTTCCTTGATATTATGCTATAGGAACTCTACCTGTATTGACTCAATGTATTTGAAATGTCAGTATCTAAAGCGATGAATAACATTTCAATAGTTTATATTTCAGTTTTCGATAAATTCTCATTATGTAAAGAAATATAGTCTTATTTATCTAAGTAAGTATTACGGCACGATATCACAAATAACTTTGAATACTCTTAGACATGAAGGTTGAACTTAACGGTTGTCTTAACTAATCTCGGTATAACTTTCAAGATAAGCGTGAATTTATTCATTTCCATAAACACTGATCATTATGTGTTGTGCACACACATATTTTATCCCAAGACCTGGAGCGTTTACGTAAATAAAACTTAAGTTGCAGAAAACCGATACGTATTTATTATGTTAATTCATCTCTGCATTAATCTAATTGCCACAGACAGCACTATTTACAGGTACAGTGATATATTTCTCATAATAATTTTCTCATAAGACTAAACGAGGATTACCCATAGTTGTACATAGTCCTATATATGTTTAACTGCTTTGTGAAAATGAAACGTTATTTGTATGAGTAATGTATAGTTCATTTTATATTCGAGGCTTCGTGAATCAGTTACGATCGCAAATGGTGTTAACAGAAGGCGGGAACTAGCGAAATAAAACGATAATAATAATTGTCGACAATGTTCGTAAGTGAAAAAGCTTATCCTTGATAAAATTAATATTAGGTAGGTAACAAACCGAAACTAATTCGCCATTGACATTGGTATTCGCGGGCGGCGCGAGTTATTGTACTTGTAAATGAGGCGGCTATGAACGTTGCATAACTGCGCCGGCTATGATCGGATGCATATCTAACGACGTTATGTATAATATTGCGATATTGTCAGCGCCGGCCGCCAGGGTTGCCGACTGACCTTTATGTGATGCCTCATTCCGGTTTAGTCTTGTTGGTTATCAGTCTAATATGCGTCAAAACGAGGCATATACATACATCCTTACACCATGTTAAGGTGTATTAGAATATCTCACGTGGACAACTTTAAACTCCCTTTATAAAGTAAGCTCTCTCATGTCGCATCCTTTCTTACAAGATGACAATAGTGAAACTGTCATAAATTTTAAGAAAAGTTATTTGTACTATATTGGTAATTTGTTTAGGTGTTTTCACCTACAATAGTAACCTTATAATTCTTAGTATTTCTACTACAGATTTTTGACTAATCAACTTAACTACAGCCTGTAACTGTGACAGTTAAATCCAAACCGTCTCTTAATCTATAAATAAATGATCGATAAAGGTATTTGATCACAGCCCTATTTGACGGTCTCCGCGATGACCCAGCGGCCGCAAAAAGCGCGAATACCAGTCGCCCGCCAATCCCGTTTACTCATAGCTATGTTGGGCATTGTGCTGGAGGAACAAGTGTCTTCAATTGAATTCATTGACCTTAACACGTTGACATGTTGTAAGAAATGTATCTAGCGCGTCCTCGGCCTTACTTTGTATCTTTTTTACTATTTTGTATATGCATTTATGTATATGCCTATACAAAATGTGTATATAATGTGTATATGTATAATGTTGTACATCCGAGTATATATGTACAATACAAGTATCGCTGTGACTACAAAATAAACAGGCTAACTACATGGAAGTTAGTTACAGAATAGACAGCACGCATGATTGCTATGGTGGTAATGTGCACACATAAGAAAGGAACACAAGAGAAAGGAAAAGCTTCCTACAGGACTTTGTCATTCACGTTCAACCGTTTGCGCTCTATATTTTTCTCTAGGTTTGAATTTAAAAAGAAAGTTTTATTTTCGTAGAGATACTGTCAGTAGTAACTTCGATGATATTCAGGCAGTAACGAAAAAACACAATTTGTCAGGTCGTGGTCATAATCACGACAGATTGTATAACCCTCTCTGGAGTGTAGTAGCAACGGTTTTATTTCAATCAGCGTGGCCGATGGTATCTCGCGGCAATAAAAAGGGTAACAATGAAGCTCTATCAGGCATCTACGAGTGTTCGTCACGAGAGCATTGTTCACCGAATCAGATCGAATCAGGGATGTGAGGAGTATGGGATCGGATCCAGCTCATCCAGTAC
>DWNJ01001548.1:0-11846 GCA_018250275.1 Udranomia eurus
GCCTATATACCTGATGATTTTGAAGTTCTACTTCTTTTGGCGCGTTATGAGAAAATTATGAGAGTAAATTTTTACAATGCGCGCACACCGTCACGAAATCGGTTTTTCGTGACGGTGTGAAATTAGTTCGCCTTGGCTTATATGAACGCAACTAGATGGCGTTGTAGCAAATTAAAGTTGTTGCTTTTTGAATGTGGATTTGAAAAACAAAATAAATAATATAATCCCGTTCCCGTTCCCGTCTTTAATGTATTAAATATTCTGGAACAGATTTAATAAAAAAACTGTGAAAGTGGCGTCAAAATCCGTTGCGTGGTTTAAAAGAAGAAAGCTTAGAAACAGACAGACACGGGGCTTCGTTTTATATGTACTATGTAGTGATACAGGAACGCCGACTGATAAATGACCTAAAACCTGCTATTCTGGCGCTAGATAATTCATATTTATGAGCCGCGCTAATAATAGTCATGACGACGCCTCTATAGACGATAAGAAGGCATCGTACACAAAACTATTGTGCTTTCATATTTATTCATTACTTGCCGTTGCTCGCGGGTTTGCGTTACATTTACATTCGGTTATATTAAATATAAAAGTAGTCTAGCTAACTCTACTCTCTACTAGCTCCGCCAGAGTCCTGTTTAAGTCGGTCCATCCGTTTCAGAGATTAGCCAGAACAAACAAACAGACGACATTTGTAAAAAATGTAAGAACGCTACAGCTACAGCTAAGCTGTTAATTTGGAATTACTTGCTTACGCTTAAATTACTTTGCTTACTTTGAACATCTGTAATCAACGTTGTAATCAAAAGTTCTTTCTTAGATCGACCACAAACACGTTGCTACCCCTGAGGGCTAAATTGGAATGCCTGAGTTAAGTATTTCTCACGACCACACTCTTAAAACCAGAACACAGCAGCAAGAACACTGCTTAACGGTAGTGCCTCCGGAGTCGACCCGTAAGAAGTTCTACCACCTTGAGATGGCAATGGCAATAGATATTCTGTCATAATAACGATAGACAGCCCGTTTACTTCACTTACTTTACTTTAAGAATCTAAAACTAGGCACTTCTATATGGTTACTGTAACTTGTATAGATATATATAAAATTGGACTGTTATTCTACTGGTATCTAAGATCCGAGTTAGATGTGTTGTTACCAATGAGAATTGACAATGACACAACACTCTGTATTGTTGCCACCATTTAATTATTTTCCTTTCGCTGGCCAAAATTCAATGCACCTTTTGCATTGCATTATTGCATTATTACTCGACCACAAAATTGTAGAAATAATTTTAAATCACGACTGCTCACGTCTACGATAAAGCAACCCTTATAGTCAGTTATTTATGCACAAGACCGAAGTGAGTATGAGGCTGGCGTTCGTTCTAATTGCATGGACAATTTATTATAGTGAGAATCAGATACACCATATCATATTCGTGGCGCCACTAAATAATTGCTCAGTCGAATCCTCGAATATCTTTTAGGATGTTAAATCAACGTTACAAGACAGGCACGCTGCATTTTTGAAACATCGAATGAGTGCCTTCACTAACTCAATGTTTTAAAAAATATTGATTGACCTTATTAAGAACCTTCATATTAAAATTATGCGGAACGAAGCGGCTGCCAATTGGAAATTATCTGCAGGACCAAACAAAAGCGTTTTTCGTGTCTGTTTTTTACCGTTGATATAAAATTTAACATTCTAAAAGATTCTAGAAGATTCGAGAATTCAATTTATTTAGTGGCGCCACGAATACGATATGGTGTATCTGATTCTAACTGTAATAAATTAAACATGCAGTGTGTCTATATGTCCGAGCAGGCTATGCCTCATTTAGTATGTTTAGTCATCACATGCTTGAAACGCTGACGTAGAGATCCCAATACAACTGTTAAACTATATGATATTGGTCACAGTTTCTGATGCATAGTAACTGCTGATAGCATTAAGTCTTCAAGTTACTTCTAGTTAATATAAAATACATACTAATGAAACCATCATCTAGGAATCAACTTGTTATTTCAATTTGCCTGAATAGAGCTAAGGAAAGGTAGTAGAAACAAAAAGGCTATTTAGAAAACTACGAAAAGATAGCATGTTTTGATGAGAACACACAAAGCGAGCAACTAATGAATATTCAGGAAACGAGGCAACTTCCCCGTTAAAAACTAATGAAGCCAATTTACTAATTCGGCAACTTTCCGCGGAAATTAATTCGAGCGACGCGTAAACGAAAAATAATGTTACGGCGACGCTTTTCTGAATAGTGATGTCCTCGAGAAAGAGAAGAATTTTGTACTCTCAGCAAATTGCAAATGTAAATGAACCAATATTTAATTATTTGATAGTCTCAAGGTGCTACTTATTATTAGAACGGTTGTAGATTAAACTCGTCATCTAAAGACATCTAAATACTTTCTTACTTACGTTTGGTTTCGATAAATGATGGATGGCAATATTACGGGTTTAAGCTGCACCGACAATTGAGACTATCGAGACTTGGGACTGGATATATCGAGCTCTACGGCCATCACTAGCAAAAGTTTAATTTGTGAGTAGCGCTAAGACAAACTGAACAAGCGATTAAGTCTTAATAAGCATATTGGCAACGTTATGTGTAAGCTCGAAACTTTTCCATTTACTCAAGATTGACTTGTTCCATCAGATGTTGGAGTAATTAAAACTTTAGAAGTGTTGTTACTCGATCTAAATTAATCAAGTCGTAATAAATTAAGTTCTACCGCCTTACGTAATAAAAATCAAATTGATGTCATTATAGATGCAATAATAATGCGAACTCCCAAAGATGGCGGACCAATATTATTTTCCGTATCTCTCGATAGGGGTCA
Organism: Udranomia eurus; assembly: GCA_018250275.1. Classification (NCBI taxonomy): domain Eukaryota; kingdom Metazoa; phylum Arthropoda; class Insecta; order Lepidoptera; family Hesperiidae; genus Udranomia; species Udranomia eurus. The sequence goes on from DWNJ01001548.1 coordinate 2,865, forward strand.
CAAATGAAAGGGTTTGCTAAGAAGTATAGTACTACCTTATATCCCTGGCTTCGCTCGCAATGATGTCCTTACATACTTTTTCTATACCCTCGGAACATTTTTTCTGAAAGAGACACCCTATATCCATTTCAGTTCGCCTGACAATGCGTCAAGGTTTCGTAGCGAACGGTTTAGTAGTTAAGGATTGAAAGCGTAACAAACAAACTAGAATTGCATTTATTATACATATTAGTTAAGCCTAAGAACGTGTAGGTATGTCTGAACGCTCTCTTGACCAAGTATCCGAACTGCGATGTGCTTGAGGATGAATGATTTTGTCGGTATGTCTGGAGTTCTGTGAGAAGTCTGTGTGAAGTGGTAAATTAACACTTAACACTTCAAGTTAATTGCGTATTGGTCGTTATAGTCAGAATATCAATAAATCACATGACGACTTGTCTTGACTTTAGACATCAATGGGCCAGTGACCATCATCAGACAGAAGATAAAGAAATCTAAAACGAATAACATGAAGCATGAAAAAATATCAAAGATATACAAATCCGACACGAACGGGAAGCGATTACTTCTGAACTCGCGGCAAATGACGCTCTTCGCGAAAGTTTCATTTCGTGGCAAATTTTTTGAACATCTGTGATCTGATAACTCTTTCCTCGGACATGATTTATGTCTCGTTTTCTAGATTTTCCTTTAAAAGAAATCCTTATTCGTCTGTCTGTCGAGCTCGGCTTCGGTAACGGATGTTTTGGGGGACGTAATGAAACGTTTCACGACACAAGTAACTATAGTAGCATGGCTGATTTTGGTCAGATGTACAAACAGCATGGGTTAAATTGATTTAAGATAATTACTATTTTTACTTATTAGTGATTTAATTTTAATTTCAATTTTAGTTTCTATCAATATTATCTCTATCTCTTAGTTATAAAAAAAAAGTTGGAACGCCTCGTCAAGTGCTTTTTCATCAGTGTACTTTTCATGCAGTGTGTGTTTTCATCAAGTGCTTTTTTATCAGTATCAACCACGTCTTTGAAACTGACTGACAAAGAAACCAACAAATTAACAGGTAAATAAGCCAAGTAACACAGATAAATCTTGATATGTATAACGATTGCGCTGTCTGCAATCCAGTCGTTGAAATGTGATATCATGTAATTAAAAAATAATTAAACTACAGTAATTTTAATTATATGATACGATATTCAAGTCAGAATTCAAACCGTTCGAATATAATTAAAAAGTTCATTTTAATCAAATAGTATGATCATTTAGTTTTATTTATAATCACTTACAATGACCTCTACAATTGTATAAACATTAAGAACCAATTTCTTTGACACACTATTTCGTGCGAAAAATTTGGGAGACCACACTTTCCAGGTGGAAAAAGAGAAAAATGTCCACAAATAAATAATACAGTTACTTTTATATCCATTCGAACAAATAAACAGCCGTTAGAAGTTGTAAAGGAAAAAGTTTTTCCATTCGGGCCATTAAGCGGTCATGCGGTGCGAACCGCCCGAGTTTAATACGGTTTAGATTGTATGCGATCATTGTTGAGATTATCATCTTTGTTTAAAACGAGTTTTCTTTCAGCGCCTTGGAAAAACCTGAATATAGCAATAACGTTAACATTTAATTATTTACTTTTGAAAGATCAGATACAATGTTGAAAGATCAGCCCGATTCAAAGTGTTCTAACAATTTTCTAAATTCTAATATGTTGGGAACAATGTATTGTAAAGTAAATGAGCTGCATGGATATGAATATTGTGTTGAAATCTTTAGTGGAGTACAATAAAAAGTACAACTAATATTTTTATTCTAATATATGCCTATTTAATATTATAAATGTGAATGTAAGTTTGTTTGTTACGCATTCACGTCAAAGCTACTCAACCGATTATCATGAAACTTTGTACACATATTCCTAAAATTTAAAAGGACATAGGATTATTTTTGTTAAATTATAGTCGCAATTTATTTTTATTGAAAATTATTTGTTTATTTTTATTATTTGTTGATTTTAAAAACACAAGCTAAAAGTTGTCAGAAAAAGAAAAAACTGAGGCGATACGAAGTCACCGGGTCTGTTAGTTCTTATTATAACATAAACCACATTAACACACGGTCGGACAGAATTCAAATATTGAGATTAATAACAATGCACATACTGAGACTAATGTACCAATTTCTTAATATTGTAAGCGACAATAAGTAAAAAACTTTATAAAACATTACAAGATTATACAGAACAATTGCAACAACAATAACCTAGTTTAATAAGTCGAAAAAATTATAGAAAGATCAAGGATTTCGTAACGTTTTGCAAAAGAACAATCCAACCATGTGCTACGAGTTACTGGTACGCGACAATTCAATTGGGTGCCGACGATAAAGAAGCAATAACGACGCGACAAGTAATCCGATTAGAGGGAGAGCAATTATACGGCAGCAATTTTATTTAAAGTACCTACCCTACTCTCCTTAACAATACCTCATTTTCTGTATAGGAAATGAGTAATGATTTCGCTGAAACAATACCTCGACGTGACTCCGACACAGCAGTTTTAATTAAACATGTGCTGCTGAGGGCTGACTGGAGTCCATTCAACAGCAAAGAAATGGGAATACGGAAATACACAAATTCTACAGCTGCTTTATCTTAGACCTCCAGATTAAAAAGATTTATTAAGAAACTAGCTGACGCACAGACCGACAGACAAATATTCTAAGTAATTTTTTGGTTTCTAGTCTCTAATAAAGACCCCTAAAAATGGTTTTCTCTTGGGCATCTTCCATTTCAGACAGCAATCACTTACAGATTTATTAAATGTATAGATGTAGATATAACTAACGTAAAGTGTTTCAATGTATTAGTAAGATAACCTAACCTTATTTTATAGAAGTTTTAGTGTTAATGAAAGAACATTTGTGATTCGACTCACTCCGGTGGCACCACCGCCACACCTACTTCTCTGCCTTATAACAGCAGTGTTTTTACTGCTGTGTTCCGATTTGAAGGTTTGAAACCAGAACGGTTTGACACACCATTCAAGGTAAGCGATGTGCTAAGTGGTATAAATCTTCAGGGGTAACAACGCATTTTAAATCGAACTATGAAAGAACAAGACGGGATGTCCCTGGGTGGCAGCGACCACTTACCATCTAACGAGCTGCATGTTCGTTTGATACCTCAATGTTAAAAGAAGCTATAAACATTTGCCGTCTATTCCATCCGACCACCAGAAGTCGTGATAAACGCAAAAACCATTACTCTCATTCATTTTGGAAGTCGTCCACAGCACTGGATACTTACATAATAGTTCTGCCTACACGAGCCCATGAAAGCTTATAGCGTTTAATATCGGACTTTTATACGCAATAACAGCATTAACCGGCCCGTTATCTTAGGCAGGCTTCGACACAATTCACCATAATGGTGCCCAGATGTTGGTTATTATGGATAACCTCACCCTTTCCAAATTCCAATGGATAACGGAAAATTCCTGGCATGGAATTATAATCTTCGTTGTGAGTAATTTTGTGAACCCAAGCGGAATTAATTCGCTCGCCATTCGTTATCCTCACTCTGTTTAGATTAAATTTAGTTGATGCTTAAACAATGATTTAGCATCACTGAGATAGGTTATAAATCTTGTGCTTATATTTCGCTTAGTAGCCGAATATGGGTTTTCTTGATAAATTTAATGAGCTAAAGTTAATATAGAGTTAATGTCAAGTTGTTTTATCCTCTTATTTTCCTCGCAAATACCATAATATGTGGCTGAACACTAATAACCATATTGTATAAATCTTTCTTTGAAAATGAAACTTTTTTGAAAATAGAATAATGATTAAATGTGGTAGTTAATTAAACCATTGAGAAAGGGTCGTTCTGTTTTACTATTTTAGAAAAAGAATATATTAGTTTCACTGCCTTTCAACATTTTGGAAAGAAAACAACAAAATTGTTAAACTAGATTTTATATAAGGAAACGATAACTTACACTGTTACAGGCTGTAATAGATTGTTGGATTCAGAAGTTCTTAATTAAGCTTTCTATTTCGCAACTTTCTCACAATTCTCTGCTTGCTCTTTTTAACTTGGCCATTAATAATGGGGATAAACTCTTTGTAAGGAGTTGTTGGAACTTTATTTGTGGTAGGTTTTATTCTCCCTTCAGACATTGTAAAAAAAGTTTTATGATCCACAACATTTGTCGCACTGTTTACATTGTTTACCTCATGAAAATTGCTCAAGTTTAATAAATTTGCTACAGAATTTGCGTCATATTTTATTCCAGCCACGTGTTCCATTGCCTTTATGCTATCAATATTTTGATTTTCGATCTCTTCTGATAATGTCGTAATCATTGCAAAGTATGATTTTGTTGTACTGTTTACAACAACCATGCTATTATTTGAATCACTTTGATCTACTTGAGTTTCGTACTTTTCCGCCGCACGTGGTGTGTCTTTTAATACAACTTCTGCACTGTTCATAAAGTTCGAGTCGTCTTTATTATCTCCGTCTTTCAATTCGCCCGACTTAATAATTTTCAATCCTAATGTACTATTGACGCCCTCAAGGCCTCTTTCGATCAAGTTGTCGATCAAAGTTTCCAAAGAGAAGTTTGAAGCGTCCTTGTATAAATATAAAGCGCCAATGTCTAAACCATTTTGATATTCCCGTTTAGTTAAATACCTCTTGAAATACTTCGGTGTTTCCGGCTGATTGGTTTGAGGGTACATGGACGCAAAGTGATTTGTATTTCTCTCCTGATTGATCTTGTAAGGTTGTCTGTTCAGTCGTTTGTTTGTTGGCCACCTCGTTTTGGATACGTCCACCTCTGATCTCTTCTCCTTTGTTTGTTTCACTTGTTCCCTCAGATTGTATCTAATTTTCAATTTCGGTAGCCTCTTGTATTTAAATACCATCTCTTTGAAAGGGTTCGGTTGGCCTATTAAATAAGAGTTCAATGACATCTCGGGTTTACCTGAAAATTAATTAATTAAAATAGGTATTCTATGGCCCCTCTAATAAATTAATCAAGATATTTCTTCTTTATGTTAAGATGAAGCCACCATCAACATACAAAGCCGAGGTCGCAGACAAAAAATAAAATGTGAACTTTTTTTAAGATGTATTTATAACAACTACTTCGTTATTACAATATAATGTAGTGTTCTCTATAGAGATGGATAGTTACATTTAGTGTTTAATCACAGGAATACTTCCAATTCCAGACTCTTGGAATTCTAAGTATTGGATTCATAAACTCGCTTACAGTGAGTTCATGAATGAAAATATCGTAAAGTAACTAACAGTCGGTTTTGGCGTATAAAGTGCACTTTAAATTTATTCAAATAATTGTGTATAAAAAAACATTAATTTCTCATTATCATAAAACGACCGGTCTTTGCAAAAATATGATTCAAATGTGATTAAACTCAGATAATAACACAATTTTGCCCTAAGCTTTCGTTTGATATCTTAGTTGCTACTGCACATCTACAGTTTGTTATAAGTGACATCTATCAGAATATTGACGAACTACTAAGAGGCTAAAGCGAGTACTGCCTAACCTACCTACCCATTACTTACTTACCGTACTATTGTTATAACCTTTATTTTGTACAGTTACCTAATTCATAACTAGATGGCATTATTTTAATTATTGTAAGAAAAAATAATCTGTAAGTAGATTTCCATATTTCGCAAAATTTTAGTGATTTTCCATTCATCCACCCATCTATCTGAGATAGACATAATTTTATTTCGTTGTTTTTGATGTACTTTCATGGTTGAATCAGGAGATAGTAAATCATTCCGCATTTTTCCCTAAACCATATTTTTAGATTATTGACACATTAACATGTTGATTACAGCATCTCGACAAAAGGACCCTTTTTAGCTACTGCACATTTTGCTCTCTTCTCAGTTAAAATGCCTTTAGTATTAAGCAGACATTACTGGGCCTATTAAATTTTAACCGCAGTTAGTCAATATTCTGTACTTTCTTTCTGTACAGCTTAAAAGTCATAATAATATGAGATTGGATGGGATTGCATAGGACACTCACCAACAAGAGATGCTGTCACCGAATTCACATTTCCCACCGCATCAGTTAAATCTTTGTCAATATCCCCAAGAAACATCGCCTTCACTCCCTCATGATGTATTCGAGGTACTGGCGTCTCTCCCTTCTTTTCTGCTCTCTTAAAGCATCCGTTAGGGTAGCAGTAAGTGGGCTGGTTTAGACACATCTGGACGCAAATGCAGGCTGGAGGCGAGCGGTGGAACTCGGCAAAGATGATGTTAAAGAACTGTTCCACTAAAGCCGTGCCATGGACCTCACAGGGCGTTTGTTGATGCCGTCTGCTAGTGAATTGGGCGTTGACATCTTTTTCAATAAAAATATACATTAATATAGGTTGCAGATGAACTGTTATAAAACGGAAGTTTTGTATATGTACTATGAATAGTAGGTATTCTTTATTTTGTCTTTGTTTCCGTCAATAACGGCATTGTTAACCGACGAAAGCTCCGTGAATTGTTCACAACTTGTATACTTGCGTTAACACATTGCATTGCATCCAAGTAATTATACGTAATGGTATTTACTGGTTCCAAACATGTTTGTTTCTTTTCAAATATTGAGGTTTAAACACATAGACTTGATGGAATATTGGCACTGCCGCGAATGGACAATTGTAATCAAAACTGTAGTATAAAACTGAATTTCTATCTGAGATCCATCGAAAGCATTATTACTCAAGGGTACCAAAATTTAACGCCTCTTTTAGAATCCCTTACCACACCCTTCAAACCGGAATACGGCAGCTTTTTCACTGCTGTCGTGAGATATATGAGTGACAGTGTTGGTCTCCGGAATTTGGAATCCTGAAACCGGAATCGCGTACAGTATAAAATTCAAGGGACTTTATCTATTGAAGTTTTACTTCTCGCAATCATAAAATGTACTTACGTCGAAGTAATATGCATACAAGAATTTGCGTTTTAATTTTCATCCCGAGTTTTTGTGTGGAGGAATTCTGAACAAAAAGTGACACTTTTTCGGTTTTGAATTCCTGTATTTAAAATTAACTCAATTTTTATCTACAGATGTAACCGACCAATATAACAAACAGAGTAATTAACTTGCAACTTAACAAGAATAATAAGTTTTGCTAGAACTATATTTACGGCTTTCTTAGAATTACACTGAATGACAAGCCGTAAGGAATTTGTAAAACTCACGGCGTTGTTTATTCAAAATAAGGAAGCTACTTCAATTGTGTTTATCTTAAGTGTTTGACTCTTTTGTGTCATGATACATCGTACCATGTATAGAGATTTAAAGAGATACATGTAGGAGCATCACGAACGTTTCCATACAAGACGTTAGGTCCCAAGCGTCAGCGTCGTAATACCTACACTACACACATTTAACCTTCAAATCTCATTAACATGTAAAAGTTTCATACAAACGAAGTAGCTCGTAGTTACTAATAATACTCAGATTAAGAATCGAACTTGTTTGCTTCATCCAGTCTATAGGTGTAACATTGTGGTAACAAACGAGCATGCAATCCACCTGATGGTACTTACTGCCGCTAATGAACATCTGTAATCAACACAAGACAGGATCGAAGTCCTATCTTAGGTCGAGCACTGCGTTGGTATCCCAGAGGACTATATTGGAACGCCTGGATTAAGTATGGTAAGGCCACACTCTTCAAACCAGATCGCAGCAGCAAAACACACTGTTATAAGGCAGAAATAGTTATCGTGTTACATGTTACCAGTTAGCAGCATTGTGAGCCTGCACTCCATCAATATTAGCACTCATCGCACAAATTCGTATAAAATCTGACCGTGTCCCGCAATTAGCTAACGACTTTTTGGCAGGGATGCCAACTGTACGAGAATTCTCATATAAATACCAGGTTTATGGTCTTTCGTACGAGGTTTCGTACATTCTGAAGGTGATAGAACCTTTTACGGTTCGACACCGGAGGCACCACCGCCTCAAGGTTCACACCTATCTTTGCCTTATAACAGCAGTGTTCTTGCTGCTGTGTTCTGGTTTGAACGGTGTGGTCAGGGAGACATACTTAACCGAGGCGTTCCAACTTAGTCCTCAGGGGTAGCAACGCATTTGTAGGCGACCTAAGAAAGTCGACAGATGTCCAAGGGCGGCAGTGACCACTTACCATCTTACCTTACCGTTAGCTGCCTCCCAGGCATAAAAAAGATGTACGAGGACACTATCAATCTCGTTCAAATACGGACAATATTTTGACATCATGGGAGATGATTTGATTTCAAGGGAAATAAACTGATATCTAGTTAATTTTTATCATTGTTTTATCTCTATTAGTAGAATGAGCATTGATAGACAAAAGTCTGTCGACGGCGAAAAACAGACAAAGGTTGTTCAAATTCACATTTAGATCATCACACAAACATAGTTTTGTGATGAGTTTAGAAAGATTTTTCTGTTGTTATACGAGAAAAAAATTCTATGGTTGGCAACCCTGTTTTTGGGTACACCTACCTCTATTTTGCAAGTCACATCCGAGCACATGCAGCTAATTGAGGTCACCGTGAACAACTGAACGCGACGATGTATTGTTAGATTCATTGTTCAATAATTGGTAGAATCATTTTTGGGACATTGCAAATCTCGACCTTGGGAAATCTTGTTCGGTCTAATGTACGGAACTCTAGTGGATGAATAGGTTACAGTCACATGGTCTAGGCTAAGAATGGCACTTTTATTCGCTCCAATTGGTTACGCATGGAATAAAATGGATCCACTATAAAAGCGAGGCCGTTCTGATTCTTACAAGTATCAATGCTGAAACTACCGGAACGCAGTAACAGTAACATTGACAACAATGGCCCCAAATTACAAAAGCAGTCGCTTCAGTCACAATATTTGAATCTGAGACACCAAACGAGTTAGTTATGAT
>DWNJ01001549.1:0-11843 GCA_018250275.1 Udranomia eurus
CTGCTTACAAGCGACACAAATTACAACATTTAAATCCGATTATTATGTAAAATAGAAAAGTTATTTAAATATTATTAGGTTTTTATATAAATTCTTGATCGTTACCTTCATATTAACATATTAATATCTTAAATAAGCCTTCAAATATGAAAGGATAAATAATATTCGTAATCGCTAAGTAATTCCTCACCGAGTACACAAAATTAAATTCAACTCTGTTTAAAAAAAACTACTCGTATTGCTTGGAACAACAAGACAAAACAAATCCATAAAACAAAACGACTCATTCGAAAGACTAGCGATATGATTCCCAGCGTTAAGGCAATCGAATAAAAAACAAAAGTTAGGTGTGATACAGATAATGCACAAAATGTTTGCGATAAAAACAATCTTAGGTGGCCAGCCAACGGGGCGTAAAACCAGGAGTTACGTGCTCACTTACCGAATATCGGGCGTGTGAAATGCTCGCGGCGTCCGTGAGAATGTGGTTGCAGCCTAATGTTTTTTTTCTCTGGTAACACCTTATTGGAATTGTCAATTTAAAAATGGATCTCTCCAATAAATCGCGCTTTTGTTTGAGACGGTACAATATTTGTGGTCAAATCATTGGTTACGCTATCGCAAAAAGCCGCAGAGTACTTAATAACATCAACTTATATATTTTTTTAATTTTGTGGTTATCGTATTGCCAATACACCACAGAAGCTATTTCTACTTTACAACAGTACCTAGTATTGTTACGGTACTGGTGGTGAAGAAAAATCGAATTTGGAATGCTTTTTAAAAACCATCTAACTAGTTTTCAAAAAAGCATTCCAATCTATTTTTCATTACCTATTTGATTCCGACTAAGGTTAATCATGATGTCCGTGGGCGGTGACCATTTCTAATCAAATGGACTGCACACCGGTTTGCAGCATCTATCGCGTCAAAAAAATTAAACAATAGTGGCAATTTGACAAACGAGTGAGCAGCGGAGCCGAATCGAATGTAATCGAACTATCAACGCCGATTCGGTTCGTTGGAGCCATTTCTCGGACTCGCTAAAAATATTGGCGATTTTGTTAACGGGCAAAAAATGAGCGGTAGATGTCTACGAAATTACAAGCGCAATACAAATTCATTATTTCGGTAAACTAAAAATAGGATCTTCGAGACTTCTTAACAAGAAATCGATTCAGTTCAGCACGCAATTTTCTCTTGAGAAAGTTTAGGGACTAATTTATGACTCTTCTGGTGGTAAATTTTTTGACAGTCGAGGGATTACCGATGTTCTCAGTCTATTGTAAAGCATTTTTTCATGTTTTAAGACAGGTAGATGCAAATGCTGGTAATGGGATTCATAGAATCAAGGCTGCCAATCTAGCGACGTAATTGATTAAGATTAATATTATTATTATTTGACATGTTCCCATCCCGATCTAAGAGATTACACGTGTAGCTTATTTGAACTCTCTTCTCCAAATTTTTCACCCAATTGACGTTTTCGCCTCAAGCATACCGACTTCCTCCGAAGAGTCCGTCATGGTATTAATTAATTTCTCAATACCATCACGATGAGCGTCTGACCTGAGACAAAGCGGAACGTGGCGGTCGTTTGCATCGGTGCAGCGGTTCTCAAACTTGTACAATTTTTACATACCAAAAAGTACCCGATATCGTGGAAGCGATAGCGTAAAATCCCCTCGGTGGTCTCTTGTGCAAGCATAAGTACACCTATTCCTTATAACAGCAATGTTCTTGCTACTGTGCTCTGGTTTAAAGGAAGTCTTAAGGGAGACATAACCGAGGCTTTCCAAGTTACTCCTCATGTGTAGCAACGTATTTGTAGCTGACCTAAGAAAGAATTTCGATCCTATCTTGAGTTGATTACAGATATCCATGGGCGTCAGTTACCGCTTACCATCAGGTGGAGTGGATGCTCGTTTGCTACCTCAATGTTATAAAAATGTCCCACTTCGAGAAACACTGGCGTTCAGTATACATCGATTCCTGATCACGGTGGCGTGCTGACGGTAGAGACAAGAGCGGGTAATCGATAGCGATTTGGTTCGTTACTCGGAGCTGTTTAGTCGATGGCCTTCGTTCGGCGTAGGGTGACCAGTTAAAAAAATAGCTACATTGAGGGTATATCTCAAATACAACATATATATATAGCTTTGACTGGCAGAGAATTCTTACTGTATAAGGTCCTTTGTTATCATATTTTTTATGTATGGTACTTACATAAAGTTTATATAAATAATATTTAGATTAACGTATTAAATTGACCGTATCTTCTGCTTTATAGCCAATTTGTATTAGCTACATTTTTTAAGATGAGGTAAAAGTATAAATGTATCTACTTCTGTTATTTGTAGTTCATTCTGCATTGTATCTTATTTCCATATTTCTATTTTAAAAATAAGATTGTTTTTATTTAAATGTGTTTTTTCTTTTAATAATTGGTCACGCAATACAATCTGCATGCATCACAATTTCCGAGTTGCCAAATCAACGAATTCTTGTTGTACTAATTGGTCTATTCAAGTTTATTTATAACAATAAAATATGGTAAATTTTATACAAATTTAAATTCTTGACGATTAACACTAAATTACATAATCACACTGACAGCATTTAAAATCTCAGCAAATCGTATAAAGATATGGTCGAGACTAGATAAAAAAAATGTTGAAAGTAGGTAAGTTGTTGAAAACTTACTTACAAGCGATAAAGCGATAACATGATTAATTATTATTATCATCACATTGCATAAATGATGAATAAAGTAAATATATGCTACAATATTTAACACAGAAATCTAATTCAAGTTTTAGTTAAGTACCTATCATTTTTTTTCTAAATTATAACTAAAAGAAAAAATATGAATAAAATTATCACAAGAAACGGTTCGAGTTTAATCCACTGATAAATCCCATTAGGACATAGACTATTTCATGTATAAAAATTATTATTACTTGAAAGGTTCATAATTTGATTACTATTAATTACCTTATTACTTATAAATTAAAATCAATGTTAAACTTTGGATTTGATCTCTTCTATTTGAATTGGCAAGTTAGAAAAGCAGAAGTACCATTATAAAGAAGAAAAATAATAATAAAAATGAAGATTGGAACAGAATTCGATTATTCGATTCCTGACGATAGAAAAATATGTAAAATATTTGAATGGAAATTGTTAAGAAAACAAATGTAACAGGAATAGTTGGTTTATAAAAAGTTATTCTCGAGAGTGAACTGATGGTAGACTTTTCATAGTTTTACTACATAACAATACTTTCTAATGCAAGTGTAGGTAACTTAGTTCCCTTAATTTATCCTATAATCTCCGATACTAATGGCAACCCCACAGGCGATGCCCGTCAATCGATACGCACGTATTAGCGCATTCGTGAAGCCTGATCTTGTTTTAATGTTGTCGGTGAATGAATGTGGGTGAAAAAGTGGGAGATTAAATCATGTGGATGACTTTATCCTGATTGTTAACGAAATACCTAAGTGTTTCGAGTTGATTTTTTCATTGACAATGACGTTTGGATGTTGAGAGAAATGCAACGAAAAAATTTTTGACTCAGAAGAGGAACTGTTATTAGAGAAATAATAAAAACATAAGACAATACAGACTTAATTGATGATGTTTTTGGTTTACTACGAGTTCAAGCAAGCATATTTGGACCACCAAAGATTTTTTTATGTCCTAGATTTTTTAGATTCCTTTTTTGTTTGCAGTTAGTTTTATGGGTTCAAAGTATCGAACTAATGATAAAACTGTCGTCAAAAATCGCTGTTTGAATTGGCATTACATAATGAGTGAGATCTTGTCTTCAAGTATTCTTACTAAAAGTTACATCTAATAAACAATTACTTGCACGCAAAACAACATATTTCTAATGTATATGATAAGACGTAACAGAGTGGACAGTTGATTTTTTGTTTCATAAAAAAAAGTTCCATTTGAAAATTGAAATTCGCGCCCGAAACGAACGCTTCCAGCCAATCAATCAAGCTTTAAAAAATCAATCCCCCACACGTAGGTTTGGGTCCGCTACGCTTTTTTCGCTAAATGCCAATAGGTTCTTTGGAATCCCATAAAGAGTTGTTTTTGTATGGGCTCTGTATCGGACACGCGTAACGAGGTGTCTGTCTGCTGCAGGATATTCAATTTGTTCTCGTTAAGGAGCTGTCTCCGTCTTTTGTTCATGAATCACGGTTTGGAAAGATGTATTCCACTATGCTCCCCTTGGGCTCGTTGGACGTTTTGGGTCTTGACCTTAATAAGTTTTGCTTACAATCTTCGGTATTAAGTGACTTTAGCAAAACAAACACTGTCCAGTGTCCAGTGAAATGGCATCTGTAATAATAATATAATACACACCTAACTTAATCCAAAGAATAACAGATAACATTAATACGCCACACTTAGCACGACCAGGGTAACATTGTACTATAGCATCACCCTCCATCTAGACATCCATAAACCCAACCGAAACGAGCAAACTAGTAATAAATCTCGAACTAAGAAGCATGCAACAACCAATATGTGAATTCATGTCCAGATTCAGACTCAGATGTTTTTTTTTTCAAATTAGATTCAGATGATTTTTTTTTTCAAATTAAAAGATATACATATCTACGCTCGTCTTTAACATAACATTATGGTTAGATACGATCGGAAAATGTATCATACAGACTTGTGAGTGTATAAAACAGACTTTGTGCAATTGAAAGTAATTAAAGAATAAAACGAATACAGCTGGAACCATGTTATGACGAAAAGTAAATGCGTGTATTTAGATAACGGCCCTTATATATAATAATATCCGTGGATACGATCTCTAGTGACAAGAAAATCGAAACGGCCTACGTAGCCACTCTTAGCAAAACGCTCTCTCTAGACATATACAAATCCGTGTTACTATTTGAGCAACAATATCTAAATATAGACACAGTCCCGTCACATCATTCAACTAATCTGATCGAAAACATCAAACGGCGACACTGCGGCGCTTATCACAATATTTACTGAAACAAACATAAAAAGCTTAACCGGATACTTATCCCTAATTAAGAAGCAAAAACAGAGTGTCACGGGCCATTATGTGGCGGCGTCGCAAAGTGTCTGTCTGTCCGTCAGTACACGAGCAGTGCCAATAGGCCGTGGTATGAAACCAGGCATTCAGTCGCGACGACTATGTTTGTTTGATGCCGATGTGCATGTGAAAAAACTTTACACGAAATTAAAATTAAACACGCGCTTTCGATTTAAATTGTTCATCGCCGAAATTAAGATTCTCAGAAAGATATTCTTGAAAACGATTATTTAAATTAGTCAATCAGAAATCAGTCTGTTGTAAATGTTATCTTCATATTCGTAGACTTAAATTGACGCCTTGAATAGATTTCATCACAAAGTTCCATCACAAAAAGATTCTAGTTGTCTCTGGATTGCGAATTATTAGGACGAAGTGCGACTGCCCTAGTCCTAGGGGTGTAGTTACAGTTGAATTTTTATTGCTGAAACGAACTAACTAATTTAGTTACTTAGATTTGGTACGGAACAAAATCATAAACGGCATTGCCCGTATAAAGCTAAGTAATCAAAAATTTATTCATATTGTAACTTAGGAATTATAATTTTATTATTTGTTTGGTAAACTCGTAAATCAAAAGCATAAAGTGTAAAAAGAGCTTAGCCCAGAACCTGGGTACGTCCATGGCGAAATATATTCTATTTTTGTATGTAATTCAAGGTACATGTTGTCAGATTTGCATACAGAAAAGCCACGAAAGTTCTATCTCAAAATAGAGCCGAAGAATATCGATGCTATGATATCAATAACGTAGCGAAATTCTTTATGATCTTCATAAAAGTAACCCATCGGTATATTCCTAACATGTTCTCACTTATTCATGCCAATGTAAATCCTATACCTGGGGCATTATCATATTATTGGGGCAAAGTTTTATCGCAAATACGAGGTAGTTCAAAGGACTTCTAGCGTGCAATTCAGTTTATAGTTCAATTTAACTTAAGCCCTAAAGATTACTGCTATTGAAACAGTAATAGGTGTGCTAACAGTCTCTGCACGAATGTCTGCTGAAGTACGAGGTTTTTCTTTTTGATTTATTTTTGTTTATTGACTTTTAAGCGCGAATAGTAAGGGAATGTGATTAAATTTATTCCTCAAAAAAATTATAAGTCACTTCGAGAAATATATAAGAATTGATACAATAATGATCTAACTACGTCTTCAATATTATCACCGTTATCTGCTTAGTGGAACGAAATAGGCTCTTTTAATTTTTCGAATAACTAATAATAACTAAATTCTTGACAACACTCGTAGGTTATATTTATAACGCTATACTTAATTGTATAGAAAAAAATGGTTGTCTGTAAAGTCGGTTTACGGACGATAATTTTACGTAATAACGTCACAAGGAAACATTGATTAAAAACTTGCATACTTTTATCATGTCAAAAAATTGTATCCAATCGCAACTTCATCCAACGTGAGGTGATTCTTTTCTCAATTATACACACAAAACATAACATAGATGTATTATAAAGTGGCATAATATGGCTTTGTATATATATAAATATAAACTGATCACTCGATAAGTTCAATATAATTTCGTTGCATTTTTGCATAAAACAATTCCAAACGTACCTCGTAACAATTTTCAAATTTAACTTTTACGAGTAACTGACATTTTTTCCGTTCAAAGTTGAGTCAACCTCATCAAAAGACGATTTAGCACAAGCAGTTGTTTCACGTGAAAAATTGCTAAACACGCTGCATTATTTCGTTGCAAATTAGGTCCTAAACACATTAGAACAGTGTAACATGCCGTGTCATACTAAGTCAGGTGCGCGCTTCTGCGCAGTTGCTGGTTAGTCGATAGTGTTAAATAATTCATTGAGATGAAACAAAAAAATTGGTAACTTTAACTAGAATATGTTTTTTTGTTGACAAACCTCTGTCAGCTTGACAGAAACGTTCATTGGTCGTTTTTATTTTTTAATTTTGTTAATTATCAAAACTGTTCTGTTCAATTTAAAGCTAGGATATAGAAGACTATAAGTAGAGATAAGACTAAAGCAATGAAATGAGAATTAGTACACATGTCGTTTTACCCAATAATTAGTCGCAATAATGAGAAAAAAACATTCGTACATTTTGCCTTCTACTCTTATGGAATGATTTCCCTGACCGCTGGGCTAAGTTACCACTGCCATGACTGATTGGAATGGTTTTTGCGAGCACTAACGATGTCTTTGGCTCTTTTTTGGCACTTTGGGTGTTTTATACAGTCCTAATTGAGGTTCCCATTCGCTAAGGATGCGATTAGGCCATGATTAATACGGCCGATGTGCCGTTTTGATGCCGTCGGTGTTTTACTCATATTTTGCAAATAAATCGTTTCCTTTTATAATTTACGAATTCCTTGAATTGATCGTGACGGTGACCGAGTGGCATTTGTGTTTTGTTGGTACTCATTTTTTTTTTGCAATACGGCCGTAAACTCTTGGCTTTTGGCACAAAACCCAACCGCTAATGTTCGTGTAATTGCGCGTTAACTTGGAAAGTGAGGTCCAATAACGTAACAATGACATAGGTAATATAAGTTAACGATGCCTATCTGAAAGGCGAAGGGTCATTTTAATAATTTCTGCGGTAAACCGCGCCCTTATGGCGTTGATCTCACAGAATAAGCTCCAAGGAGGTCGACAAGCGCATTAAAAATTATATTATATAGTTGTGTATAAGAAAACGTTATGAATTATGATAATTGAGACTTAATCTTTAGCAATAGGTATCGCTCCATCTTTTTTAAACATTAATACAACCGACCACCGTTGCTGATACTGAATTTACATACGCATTTTAAAATATCTCTTTCGTCTCTGTCGTTCAACATAAACAAAAATGTTAAGTAATAATAATTCGTATCGCTAGCCTTTTCAAACGGTTTCCTTATCAGGAAAACGATATAGATAAGGCCATTTACGCGAAGCAGCTACAAAAAGTAAGCCAAGCCATAAAGAAAACCATTTACAAGTTAATTTCAAAAACAATTATATTCGCTACACGATTTTAGAGCATAGCGAAATAATGCAGATAATATAGGAACAGAAATAGGGCAACCGACCGGATGTATAGATACCGCCATTGTTGTTCTGTCTTCATTTCCGTTACGTTTATTAGAGAGTCATAAAAGAAAATTTGAGTTTTTACTGGCGGAACCAAATCAACGCACATCAGATAGTGTTAATTTGACATTTTCGTAAAAAACATTAGTTACAATGTAGGCACTGATTGTTTTCTCTGAAAGCTTTTACGAACAACCCGTATTGTGTGCTCGTTAAAATGTAACGATTGTCGGGTGTGTTTTATTGTGAGTTTTACGACAGAAGAGTTACATTTTAGCGCTGCGGGCGCTTTATTGCAGTGTCATAGAGTGGAATAATGTTTTAGTGCCTGATAACGAGTTAGATACGTTGGTTTCATCTATATGACACAGGGCTACCATCTTTTAAAATGTAAATCGGGACAATTGGACGGTCTTTGGAGACGATCGGAGTTTGGTCGTGTGATCGACATTACTAACACTGCAGGAAAGATCTTAAAAAAGATCAAAAATACAGGACAACTTAAGAGACGATCGTTTTTTTGTCCTATGTTCGAAGTCAGAAACATTGCAGTGGAAAATTTATAAAAAATTTACTATATGTGTATTTACTACTTCAAATTATGTTTTCAAGCATATTTCTTATGCGATAGTCATATGTTATCACAAGTCGGAATAAATTTAATATGCCGTCGGGAAATCAGGATCGTGGGGACTGTCCTGGCAGAATCGGGATGTGTGGTCACTCCTGTAGAGCGTAGATAGAGCAGTACTGGTTTAATTTGGTTTCATCGTTATCTATCGAACACCTCAATGTACTTAATTTGGGGCTCTTGACTTTATGACTGCAGTAGGTATTGACATCAAAAGCTAGTTAGGAGAAATATGTGACTTCCATTTAGTTACTGTTGATTTATACTCTGACTACTTATTTTTTTGTTTCTATTAATATAACAGGTATCTTCTTTTAAAAAGGTTTTTGCTATTAAACCCATCGGTACACAAGAAACGTACGATATATCCAATTACAGAATGTCCTCGACACGTCTTACTTGCAATATTGTATTATTGCCAGGCGCTAAAATATAAAATAATTCATCCAATATTTTTTAAATTTTTATCCATATATATGCATCTAAGGTCCCATGATACTAACTATAAGATCGATATTTGCGTTTAATTTATTTTTGTTTATCCTTATATAATTTTACTTTGCCATTAGATTCATTTGAAACAATTTTTGCAAAGGCACCTTCACGGAACGGTCAAAGTCAGAATTTTACCACCTTAATAGATTCATTCTTAGATCATGTCTTCTTAACTAATGTAAAAATGTCTTTGTTACAGATGGTCAGTCGAACCACCTTAACCTGTTCAACTCGCGACCACAGCCGAAGAAGAAGCGAAAATCCCGAACCGCCTTCACGAACCACCAGATCTTCGAGCTGGAGAAGCGGTTTCTCTACCAGAAGTACCTGTCCCCAGCAGACAGAGACGAGATAGCCAGTTCCCTTGGGCTGTCCAACGCGCAAGTGATCACCTGGTTCCAGAACAGACGAGCCAAGTTGAAACGGGACATGGAAGAATTGAAGAAGGATGTCGAGAGCGCCAAGGTCCTCTCAGCGCACAAGAGTTTCCTCGAGAACGTCACGGATCTGGGGATTCTGAAGAAGAAGGCCATGAGTATAGGAGCCAGTGAGGAGGCGGCGACCAACTTAGTGGTGAATGCGTCTAAATGAAACGAGGCGGCGCGTTCTATCGCGCCAGACGTCTACGATAGACGTATGCTCGATTATTGAATCGACATTGACTGTTTCAATCGAATCTACGTATTCGATCTCGTAACAAGTGATGTGAACTCGATTAACTACGAACTAGATTCCGATTTTATAGTGATTATAGTTATATAAACGTAACATTTCTAATTAACGAACTGTTTAGTGACATTAGATGTTTTGTCTCCAGTAATCCGGCGATATGTATTCACTTTAGAATCGATGTAAATAATTTTAGTGTCCATTACTTTGTTGTATAAAAGTTTACAAAGAAGCTTGTTCGAATAAATGTGATAGTTGATTTTATTATCTATGTACTTAATATTTCATAGAGATATTCCTAAATTATTTATTGCGGGGAAATTATCGGCTGGCATAAAGGAAATCATTTCTATAATATATTCCTCTAACTTATTAATATAGAATATATATTAATCATTAATGTCTGTTTCCTTTTAAAAAGTTTACAAATAAACCTCTCTCTTGTGCAATATTAAAGTCTATAACATTCGTTCCTTGTGTCAACGATAATTTGTTATAATAAGTTGTAAATATTATTAATGTATAGCTAGATTGTTTAGTAATAAATGCTATTTTATTTGTAGTTTTGTAAACATAAATGTGAATACGGATTTATTGTACTACGTAGCGACTAATCTAATTTTTAATTAGTATGGATTACTAATTTTAAATTAGTTTCGAGTATATTACCAATTAGCTGTCAACCAGTGCGTAATAAATGTAAATGATATTTAAATAAATGTTAATAATATTTAAATTAATTTAAATGGTATTAAAATTTGATTCAGTTCAAACTATTTGTATTTCGTCGAGGATAACATTATAATTAAAATCTCACTACGAAGATATGAATGAAGATCGTGGTAATGTATTATAAAATTGAAAGCAGCAATCTCTTAATTAACTGCTCATAAAGTTGGTAGAATAAGTTACAAACTGTAGGTACCGAGGCGTTAAATTGGCAGTAAGTGGCAGGGCGTTAAATTGGCAGTATTCTGTATCGTGCAAGTAGAAGCAGCAAGTCTAATATATTATATGAAAAGTGCCGATTAAACCAACACCTTTATAGTTGTTGGCGGACTCTCGGAAATCCGTTTGTGAACTACCGTTGTAGTCTTTTAGTATTTTAACATCGTTTTCTTCTCACAACATTCAATAACTAAGAATCAGACGTGTTTATTCATTATAAGGTATACAAACACACTTAATGAACGTCATATATATTTTCTTTAGTCAGTGGTCATGGGCTTTCAGCGCCTTCAGGTTCTCAGGCTATAGTAGACCGGAAGAAAAAACTCCCAGGACTCTTTTAAAGATACGACATAAATGTCTGTAAAAACTTAGTCTACAGCATGATTTTTGTCTGACACTGAACTCATGGGACGGCTATTGTAACAGTCAGACATTGTGAAACCTAAAGCAAATTGATACAAGCAAGTATACACGTTGGAATGTGTTTTACCAATACGGATTGACACACCCATGAAATGTTTCAACTTTCTAAAGGGACATACTGTTTATAAATTGCACCTAATTCATCAATCACCTAAATCAATTGTTTATTTTTTTCCAAGTCGTTTCCAGATGCGCAGTTTTCTCAAAGTGCAAAGATATCATTTATCGTTTAATAATCATAATTACTGTTACGAAAATGACATAACAGTAGCCTTTTAACAAATGTGTCTCTGTCATCAATCGAGTATATCACCACCGTGGACAGATAAAACCACCCGTAAACATAGATATAATTTTAGCAGATTGTGGTAATCTAAATGTGGTTAACGAAAATTTTATTTCTTCAACATTCTTAACTTTGAAGAAGTAAAAATATCGACGAAAGATATATTAATATAACATAGATGACAGTTCTAGTAAAGTATTCATGTCCTAGTTACTTAACATCAACAAA
>DWNJ01001550.1:0-11842 GCA_018250275.1 Udranomia eurus
GTCCAGCAAGCAATTTTCGTAGCGTATCTGCGATAAAAATGAGATATTACGATAGCGTCTTAAATACGTTTTAATGGTATAAACAATGAGTCAGTCGCTAGTACTTAAAATGGTTACTGTCATTATTTTTATACATTCCTGTTAATACGTAAAAATAATTATTGATGAAGACAGATGACGGTAAAATGCTTCTCTATTCTAATTTGAACCGGACACCTATGATTATTATCAGTTAGAATTCTGTTAAATTTCATTATGGGTGTAAAATCTAATGGAAAATATTCGTATGCATGTTTGCTTCGTTTTTGTCTGTCCTGAGTTCAGCAAACATTTTACGAAAAACCTTTTCGTATTTGCATTGACTGTCTTCAGTTTAGCAAACATTTTATGAAAAACTTTTTCGGATTTCCATTGCAATGGGCTTAGCTGCACGACATTAAGATGCCACATGTACAGAGCAGTCAATGAGTAGGTGAATATCTAGATCCGTCTAGATTTAGGGCTGGCGGCGGCAGTGGACCAAGTCGAACCCGACCGATAAGCATGATTTGTAACGTCGCACGTCGCGTCGGCGCGTGCGCACAAATAAACGTGATTTCAATGCGCACCTTTCAATAAATTACCTAACCCACTCTTGATATGACAATGTTACAATTTATAATCTCCTTAGATTTAGTGTCTTTTGATGCTGTAGCGCGGATAGCATAGGTCAATGTAGGAATACTTATATATTCGACAAAATATACTACACAATTCTTGTTAAAGTTATATTACTATGCATAGAGCGCTACTAATTTAGTTCACTTTGAATCTTGGTACATTTTTTAGGGAGAGTTAAGTATACGTACTAAGCTTTAATAAGGTATACCTATAATACATAAAATGTAGAACAACTTAAAACTTCCTAAAATTAGGAAGATAATAATATTGTGTTTATATTGTTCACTTTTTTAAATTCAAAACAATAGAATAAATAATAGTGGTTCCACTGTAGATTTCGCGTAAACATAATATTCGTGGATTTTTCATAAATTGATTTAGAACAATTGGTTTATCCTTTTTTACGTATCAATTGACCTTTTAAAATGTACTATGAATAATTTGAAGAAAGTCGTTATTCAAGTCGTATATTATTTCCAACATTTAACATATCGTATCCTATATATCCAATTGTAACAATAACACATACTTAATACTATTATATTAATACGGCTGTGATTAAATCTTGTCATTAACATTATTACTCTGGCCTCCATGCATGTGAACAGATTATTATCATTGACCTTCGAAAGTTTGTAATCCCATTAAGTTTGCCATAGATAAGAAGTATTTCATGTTCCTTTGTAGCATTGTAAGCATGGATTGGTATAGGAGTGATATAGGAGTCGGATATATGTGTGTCTCGATAAAAATTAAAGGTTTTCTAAGCCTTTTGCTTATTTATGTATAGTAATGCTATAAATGACATAGGGGCAATAAAAAAGAGTTTTTTTCAAGATATCAATATAATATACCGTTGTTGAATATTGTACTGCATAATACCTTTTATAATCATAATTATTAAATCGATTTTACTGTTTAAATAGCTCATATCTTGAATCTATTAAAGACAGATGCAAAACACCTTTTATGAGCATAATTAGATTGATGACTTTTCAGGAGAATGAACTGTAATTCAAAACTGATTCATCCAGAAATCATATAATTTAGGCACTACTTAAGATTTTTGTTTAAATATACCGTATTGTAATTGTAATTGATTGATTGTATTGATCACGTTGAACCCAAAGTATTGCAAATCGATCCGTTTTCATACCTAGTTAAATTATTGTTGAATCGCGTGAACACCTGAATAAAAATCATAAGTAATAAATGGTTTACACAGGTGATTCGACGAAGTACTTATCAATTAAAAATAAAGGCCCGTAAATTTAAAATAGTATAGATCTGTGAACATTCCGATACGTGCACCTAATCAAAAAGGGTTTTTACAGGGTTGAAATAATTAAGCACAACTGTTAAATATTTCTGTGGTTTAAATATTTTAATTCGAATTTCAAAAAAACATTTACATCCGTTTATACGTTACATTATTGTCGATCGTGTTGAAGTCAAACACGAGAAACACAAATTTAATATACACATCGATTGTCACGTGCGCCCATTACACCGATACATCTGGTACATCGTGATTTTGCTATACCTTTCCATGTCATATAACACGTTTAATATCATTCGCCGTTTGTGAATATATTTATGATCGTATGTCATTACGAGCAGTGGGTAGGTGTTACAGACTTGTTAAAGTACGGTGCAGACTGGCGAAAGTGTTCATTTTGCGAAAAATGTGTGGTTATTGAATTCAAGTGAGTATGTACAATTATACATACGATGCTTTGAAATGATAAGCCAGTTTTATTTGTGTATAGAGATACAAGTTTCAGCTTACGCGACGTGTCATTTCAGTGTATAGTATTAATAGAGTCTGGTGTGTCTGGTACTTGCTCTTTTAATGTTTTTATAATATATTAATTTCTGCGGCCATTATCAACCTGTGTTAATATTTTTGTAGAAGTATCGCTGAAATGTTCGTAGAGTCAGTGAGATGTAAGTAAGATGGGGCGCATGAGGCAACTACGTCGCGACGCAAGCCGATAAATCGTATGATCCTGTGTCTATAACCAGAGACAAGTCCGTAAGGTATGGTGTGTTGGCTCGCGCGTAGGCGTCGCACGTCGCGCTTCAACGCCTGTGAAAAGATTATTCACTAGTAGCGATGCTTTGCAGATTCATGTAAATGGATTCTGATGCTTTATGCCTCTAAGCTTTGTTATATGATTCAATATTGTTTCTGTGTATTTTAGCATCATATTTTATTGTCCAATAGTTTGAGTTGTAGCAATGGGATGAATATAAAATAATGACCGAGGTGCTTATGCAATAATACTTGATTTATATTTTTATTTATTACGTAATGCCTGTTGTTTACTATGAAGTTAAATTAGATACATAACAGCGAATGTTAATTTAAAACAATGTTGCTTTAGGCGCCCGTGGAAAAGACATCAACGAGCTACATGATAATCGCGAAATATTTGAATATTTTACTATTTCCAATATCTTGAATTATTATAAATTATATTGGTAGTTATAATAAAAGGCTTTGTGTCTGTGCTATTAAAGTGACTTAGGATATGTATTGTTTATAGTCGCATTGTATGGAGTTCGTTAAAATAGAAAATTCAGCATAAACAACGCATAGTATATGTACGTATTGAATGTAAATTCTTATGAAAATCTTGGTAATAAATGGATACTAAACATATGAATCCAATTTAATTAGTAAACGTGACGGTCGTGTTTTATGGACTTGAGTAAATTTAATTTAAACGTAAGGTAAAATTTGAAATATACGTGAAAAAAGACGTGCAATCAAATTGATAATTAAATAACACAGTATAAAACTCTGCTTACCACCATAAGCTTGTTATATTGTGTTACCACAAAACGAGATCAAACGTGGATCGCTGTCAGCTTGAAATTACGATGTTGAACGACGTCTGGGAAAGGGAAGTGAAACTTCATAAGTCGTCTGATATTATTATGTTAGTGCTCACATTGTTACCGAGCGGAGCGAGAGGGCGCGGGCGTTAATACAATAATCCCGGCTCGATACAAAAATTAACCGGTGTGTAACGGTACCGCGCGTAGGTGGCGAGCGCGTGCCCCGACCCTCACCTCCGACCGACTCACCGATTGCCCACCGCGAAATGATACCACCATTATGTTTCACTTTTTTAATATGTTTTTGTTTGTTATCGTTTTCTTTTCTAATGATTCATTTCCGTTCGTGCACTTCAAGTTTTCTGCTTAGACGCTGCATACGGTTGTCCCTTAAGTTCATTTTAAATTATGACTGCACGCGTAGACCGCTTACCGGTCTGTAATGATAGGTCCACCCAAGGATTCGAAAACGCACAATAGTCTAGTCAGACTAAGGAACTATCTCCTGCAATCAACGTGGAATATAACGAAGTATTCGATCATGATGTTTGCCTTCCACAGATACGAGTGAGATATTGGTATCTCTTACCTATTGCAACGCATGTTTCAAAATAAGTTCGAAGCTATCAAATTGCAATAATCTCGATTAAAAAGTCTTTCTCGGATTACTTAAGATTTTGTTAGATTGGACTGGATTTAGTTGAATTGTCTATTTTTTTCGTTCATTTAATCCAACTAAAATAACATAAAGCAGGTACCTACCCCTGCTGCCCGTATTCCGTGAAATATTCTTGTTTCTCTTGGAGATGTATCTGAGATTTGTAGTTTATCCGTCGGTGGAATTTCTACGCACTATTTTTTTCATACAATTTTATTTGAAGTTGAATTTCCGTATTCTGTAGTAGTTTGCTATTTTCATAAGATGAAATAAATTACAAATATGTACACAGACCTACTGCTATTCCGCAAATAAGCTTAATATACGTTTTAATTTTCTTGAATTCGGAGTAGCAATTGTGAACGCACCGTTAAAAAATTCCATTCGTTATGATTAAATTATACGAAATATAATAAAGTCGTAATCGATATATCAATGCGACTAAAGCATTTATTACAAGAAAGTTAAACATTAATGTAAAAATTTCATTTCACTTTCTTTTCACATTGTGTATCAGGAAGAGCATTAAAATCTTAATAATATCAATTAAACCGCCACCGCTAACTAAGGATGCAATCGTTACGCGTTTATAAGGAGAAATCAGCACGAACGCGTACTCTCATCATTAAGCGCCATTCGTTAAATCTTACAGACAGTAAAATCTGTAACAAGCAACGTAATAAACGCAATAACAATGAATAAAATGGCAATAATAGCAGGTGAAATCGCGACAGGTCCGGGTCTCGGGTCGTCGTCCGTAATTATAAATAAAATACGGCGACCGCGCGCCCGCGCCGCCGCGCCGCCGCCCCCGCGTAACCTGCGCGCCTCGCTCTGCAACCTTCCGCGAGCCGACATGTTTTATATGCTATCATTGCTGCCTCTCGTAAACTCATTTATCCACAATTACACTAACCATCTGACGTAAGGTACGCAACAATCGTTACAAGTGCGCTATTGGACCATATAAATTAAGTACACTTTCAGTTGTAGGTAATAATCCAGAAACTCATGACTAATACGAATAAAATGAAGATTTCTCCGAAGCGATTCACACTGGCTGTTTATAAACATTTTTAGAGCAGTAATTATTAATTAGACATTTTATACTTTGTGACACCAATATAATTATCCAATATGTGTGTACAATAAACACGTCTTTGCATATTTCATGGAGATAAAACAATATACTCGTAATATTATTATAGGCCACAAGCATCCCTTATTATAATTAGTGGCAATGTTAAAATTGAATACAATTGTCTTATCTTGACCTAAACCCAACTGTCGTGCACATGACGGTTAGACGTATGTTAGAATAATGTAACAGTGGTAATGGCTTAGTGATAGGGGTAGAGGGTGTAGGGCGCTGGAGCGTGTCGAAGCGCGCTTGTCCTAGCCTGCGCACGCGCCGATGTACCCTGGGCACGTGCCGCACTCGACTCAATGTTTTATGACTACTTCCATTACTAATGAAAACATATATACGAATAAACGTTATATAATGTATATCCTAAAATGTGTCTTACGTAATCTCTTGCGGTCTCTGATAACCTTTGCCTGCACGCAGCGTAGGCGATCTAGTTGTTTGTTCGCCGTGGCCACCCAGCGGGCTGATATTATCCTCAATATTTTTATGTCTCCCACTGGGCTTATATGTAGCATTTAAAACGTAATATTTGTCTATTCTTATGATTATAACAAATCGTAAATTAGAATAGCAATAAAATAGCATCATAGAATTTTTGGATTATTCCACTATAAACGATACATAAGTGGTCTTAATGGCTTACCATACCTGCCTCTAAAACATTAATCAGAATGAGATACGTTGAAAGATTCAAATTAATTAAAGTGTTATTTGTTACCGATGTAAATACAAATATCTTCCTTTCATTAAGGCCTTGTACTGTCTTTAAGCGCAATGACATTTTCAGTCACCAATAGCGCGGTGACATTTGCACACGCACGGCGATTTATTACTGTTTATTGTACGAAATGCCTCTTAACCTGCATAAACCAAGTTTAGCTATTGAGTATACATTCCTGACAAAAGTATCCTCATCTGTTTATGTGTCATATAATATAGCTTCTGTTCAACTAACTCTATCACTTTCATCAGTCTATCGCAGACGTTATTTTCTACATAAAATTTGAAAATCGATCAGTCTGTACAATATAAATGACCTGAATGTTTGCCCCATTCCCATACAGAATGTCTGACAATATGTACACATCGAACATAATATGTTTTAATGAAATAATAGGAAGGATCTTAAGAAATATCTAGTGCTGTAGTCACTATAAGGCTTTGGGAGGAAGTTCAAAAGTAGATTCTTTTTCTAATTCTCATGAAAAGACTTCTCATTTATATTACGAGTATGGAGTAGGCACAGAGATATGGAGTGTCTTCTTTTAAGTTAAAAAATGTCCAGTGCTGTTGTGTTCCTACACTAGAACTATTGTGGTGAGATTTTCAATATTTTATATTCAACATATAGCTGGACGCTTTTTCTAATACGCCACCACTATTGAGTATACTAAAATAAGCGGATTCATCAAGTCTACAAATATATAAGTATATGCGCGAAATGCTATATAAGATGCGATCCTTAAGAACTCTATTCATTACATTGCTGTACAGCCCGCCAAGGTCATGCACGATGTCCGATGCAAAACTAAAGTGAATAGTCTCGACGTACATCGTTTATTATTATTAACCGCTGTAATACGGGCTGCACAGCAAGATGGATAATGATAGAGCTCTTTAATATCCATCCCGACTACCAAGAACACATCTAACAGAAGCGGATATGGCAAATTTGCAAGTATACGAGGAGGTCGCGATGGCAACGTATATGGCACGCGCGGGCGTCAGGTGTCCGCCCGCAGCCACGGTCGGTGGTGCCGGAGGTCTCTATGCTATATATAAGATGCGACTCCCTAATATCCATAACAACTACCAGGAACACATCTGACAGATGCGGATATGCCAAGTTTGCAAGTATATGAAGAGGTCGCGATGGCAACGCGTACGGCACGCGCGGGCGTCAGGTGTCCGCCCGCAGCCACGGTCGGTGGTTCCGGCAGCAAGTGCGCTGGCCACGGTTGAGCGTGCGCGGCGGTTGGTGCACGCGCCTCGCACGCGACAGGTGGACGTCACGCGCCGTTACATCGCCACCGTCGTGTATGTTAGCTAGTTAACCGGAGACGATCTGAAAGGTCCCAGTCGTTAAGTCTAATCAAAAACAGACTGTTTGTCACTGTGCGAAGCGGAGGCCTATGTAGTCTAAAACAGCCAACTGCTAGAGAGGACATGCACCAAATTTCAACATTTTATGAAATCGAACGGCACCGTAAGTCAAATTATGTCAATTAACAAATATGATATATCATATTTAAAGTATCAAGCTGATAGATTTTGAAAAACACTAATATATCCACTAAGATATGAAAAAACATTCTAAAACTGACGATTTCCAATTTTAATTCTAATAAACCACATACAAACGCTTAAAGTTAATCGCTTTAATAGGAATGAATATGCCTGATATAATACTCGTAATCCTTTAAACGTTTCGGACCAGCACAAACTACTTTATCATAATTGTTGAACTTATACCAAATTAAACTTTCGTCAAATCAGTTCAGTTCAAAAAGCTAACGTCGTGCAAGCACGTTATTGTAGTTGGAGCGTACTCTGAGCTTATTCCGACACGTTTATTATCATGGGTCAAACCACAGATTTGATCGCTAGATAAAGGACTTACGAAAGACGGGTGATATGTGTTAGCGGAAAAACCAGATTCCAAAAGGTAGAAGTCAAATTCCATTTATAATTGTTTAGATAAGTTAAGGCTTTATTGTTTTGTGTCGCTCTGGATTATTTTTAAACATGTTAATTTAACTCTGTCACTACTGTACGACTAATATGGATCTGCAGTGTTGTTTAAACAACTATTTTTTTTTGTATTTTCAAATTTTGATTTATCTTTACGCACTGACTTCATGTTATACATAATATATATTACTTGTAATTACTGATACTTGTTTAGTTCCACGCTTAACGTATCTATATTTCTTCCATATATTAAATACATAAGTACGATGATTACTTATTTGATAAGGTTAGTTTACTTAGTAACACACAAGAGTAGGTAGGTACTACAAGATAGCTGGGAAAGCTGATGGATTAAGAAATATTACACTGCACTTAAAGCCGACATGAATAATGTAGGCGAAGATATCGTCAAAGTCAACAGAGGGCATGCCATAAACTAAATTTAAAGACTTAAACATGAAATAAAAAACCTCTATTTACTATTATAAAGATTTATCGTATTATTAAATAATGTGGCTTGACTTTATCAGCACACTTTATACTAGGAACCCCACTAGTAACATACTTGGCAACGAAATACCTGATAGCATAATTAAGTATACTCTCCTAGAATTAAAACGAGTAATACTTATATGTTTAGTAGTAGTATATTAAAACACAGAGTAGCATCGTGAGTCTTTCATACCCTTAGATACAGGAAATCGAAAGTAAAATCATAAAAAGAAGAAAGCAAAACATATAAAGCAGTTCCATTAACTCTGATAAAAGACGACCATTGCACTCGAACGCATTTTATGAATGCTCGGCGCTCGGGTCAATCGTGAAGTATCTTGACAAGTGCATTTGCGTGAAGCATTTCGGTGATTTGATGGCAGGCATTATCAATCAATTGGCGCTGGGCAAGTGGGCAAACGGCTCCCGGGGCCCGCGACGCCTCGCCCGCGCCGGGTACTTCGACCTCACGCATACGCAATTTACAGCTTTATCGCTGTTATTATTCTTAATAACATGCCGTACCGCGACAACGCATTAACCTCATCAAAATTCGCAAGCTTTTTTAAATTATATTGCCTTTTTATACGGGGAAATCGAACACTCAATAAATGATTTTAAAATGTCCCTGGGTGTGCATACAAGTAGTCGAATGGATTTCTTATCGCGATGAATTTCAGTATGAACATAAATCATTTAAAACGGAAAAATACAGTACATCTTCAATCTTTAGATTAAGATCTTGCCTGTTTGCAGAGATTTTGAATTCCTTGGAAGCAAAAAGCTTTTAAAACTCATTACATCATCAGATCGGATGCGGATCGATAAGAGCGTGAAATTTTGGTAATTGGTAATATGATGGTACGTAGCCCAAATTCTTGACAATAATTAATATGAAAATTCATATATGTTCGTTCCCACACGAGAAGCATGAGAACAGCACCGAAACCTTATTCTTTCAAAGTTTTGCACCATTTTCTACAGTTTCACACTGTTGAAAATCACTTAAAAATGGAATGAAATTTGAATGAAAACATTATTCCACATTATTGTATGAATGTTTTTATATTTTTCTATAATTTATGTGTCATTGAACATACATATACTAGTGAATTGTATTTTATACGTTTTAATCTCAATAATAATAAATATGTATTGTGTCATATTGATATAAAATACACATTGTTTTACATAGGTATTTTATTATATTATAACATCATAAACTCACCGAATATTTACCAAATCGCAAATCAATTATTACTTATCCATATCTGTTACTAGTTTCGGCAATAGAATCATTGCTTTAATCTATGATACCTTAAAAAGTAGAATTGACGCATATCCATATAAAAGCCATAAAGCTCAAAATATCATTGCAACAGTACAGTGTTACGCTGCATTTTACACTGCATTGTTGCATTGGTATTTTGAGTAAATCGGTGCGGTACGGTGCGGTGTCAGTGTCCATTACGTAGTAATCAATCATCGGACACGTTTGGGTTTCAATCTGCGCTCGCGTCGCTTTTGGCCAAGAGGCTTTCGACACGGGCGCAATCAATATGGCAGATAAGTACGATAACATCCAATGAAGCTTTGCCGGCTCCCTTTAGGGT
This sequence comes from Udranomia eurus, assembly GCA_018250275.1. Lineage (NCBI taxonomy): Eukaryota > Metazoa > Arthropoda > Insecta > Lepidoptera > Hesperiidae > Udranomia > Udranomia eurus. The sequence continues at coordinate 10,109 of DWNJ01001550.1, forward strand.
TGCCGGATCAGCATTCCTTAATATTAGGCTCATCTAAGTGATTATGTAACGTTCAGATAGATGACCTTAAGAGTTATATTCGTCAGGAGGATAGGCTAGGAATATAGTTCGCGCGTTTTTAAAAAAGTTGACGGAATGCAAGACATTCCTCGAATATTAATGTAACGATATCATTATTTATTTTTAGTAGGAACTTTGTGTGTAACTACAATTTTGGTACAATTATATTACAATAATTTGGAGCTACAGTTTGAACATATTCAATCTTTTTTTTATTACTGGAAGGTAGCAAACTGATGGTGTTCACTGGACATCTGTAATCAACCCAAGAAACAATCGTAGATTTCCTTAGGTCGACCACAAATGCGTTGCTACCCCTGAGGACTAAGTTCTAACGCTTAGGTTCAGTATGTCTCCCTGACCAGTCCAGCCCTTCAAACCAAAACACTGATATTATAAGGCAGAAATAGGTGTGGCGGTGGTGACCTCGGAGTCGAACTGTAAAAGGTTCTACCACCTTAAAGGTGTTGTCTTGTTTTCCTTAAGACAAATTTTACCTAACACTACTTAATGAATTCATTTAATAATACAAAGTGATAAAAATAAGTGATTAGTTGCCATTAATACTTATTTTAATTAACATAAATGGATAAGTCAGATCTATTAGTCTTATGCCATTACATGAAGATTGAGAGGCTTCCATTGTTATATCTATATGAAGTGATTGTTCTGCGCGAACCCTGCATGAGCCATCAGTACACAGCGCCACATTGCAACTTGCCTGCGGCTCGCTACGCCGACGTCTTCATCGAGGATATAAATTCTGGGAAAACTAAGAGTACAAATCACAATCAAATTTTAATGAGCAATACTGTAAATATCGAACCAATTTAATAAAAATATCGCCAACTAAATAGAAAGAAAAAAAATGTGTTTGTAACTCGTTACAATATTTTTAATGTTTAGGAGGAAGGAGGGCATTGATACGCAGGACATATATGTAGATACAGTAAACTTTAAAATAAAACGACTTGTAACAGTTGATTTACTTACATATAGACGCCGCCGTTACATCCAGAGAATGGACAAAATCGCTACAGGATTAAATAGATTTTTGGAGGTCAAAACAAACATTTCGACAAATTTATGAAGTCAAAATTAGGATAGTAAATCCTGAAGTATGTGAATCCTCATTGCATATAAAACGGAAAATAGCAAATTAATTGTAGACATTCTTAATTTCGTTATCTCAGAATGTAATAAATAATTAACCAAATTGAATTACTTTTATAGTCCTCATAGTATTCTAGCGTTTTTGTAGCCATTACAAAAAAATCGTAACTACCCCTACTTTTTACGAAACGGTAGACTTCCGTGTGGTCATTGTCATCAAATAACATTCAACTGTAGAACTATAAACTGTTATAAACAGCACCTATTCATAAAATAAAGTTTTATAGTGAGACGATCATGGTCGCTTTTAAAGTTACATTCTTACCGTAAAACAATAAATAGCGTTATAAAATTAAATTATATTACTTACAATGCCAAAAGGCATCGACTACTCATTACTAATCGTACTACAAGAACGCAATATTTCGAAGGTGGTAGAACCTTGAAACTGTTCGACTCCGGAGGCACCATCGCCACACCTATGTCTGCCTTATAACAGCAGTATTCTTGCTGCTGTGTTCTGGTTTGAAGGGTGTGGTCAGGGAGATATACTTAACCGAG
>DWNJ01001551.1:0-11841 GCA_018250275.1 Udranomia eurus
CGAGCAAATTTTACATGTGCTTTTGTGTATTGTAAGACAGCAACAAGCAATTTATGGACGTTTCTGAAAAACTTAAAGTAATATTTAATCGACAAAAAAATTGTTTAACCTTGACAAACTTTAAGTAAGATTTTGGAAATATCAATATATTCAATGGCTATATCTTTTGCTGTAGTATGGTGAACCTGATCTGTACGATATACATTTGTAGCTCTCAATACATTTAAATCTCAAATACGTAAATAGTGTTTACATTTATAGTAATGAAATATACCAATTTTCACACTACACATTGATAACGTATTTAAGCAACTCTCAGCTGTGTATTACGAGATTAACACTGAAATCACGCGCCATTTTGATGAAAACGTCACAAAATCAGTTTATTATTAACGAGCGGTCGTGTGAAAATTTATAATTTACGCACAATTCATTTGCGTTGCTCCGTTATTTTCTCAAATAATTGCATGCATTGTGCTGTAACTGCGTCATAATGATAATGAGGAGCGAATAGTGTGATGAGTAGATAAATTAAAGCTGGGAAGGGGCCACTGACCTCCTAGGTCTAGTACTTAATAACTAACCTTCTAGGGTTTGACTAACCTTTAAAACATGACTCTGAGATGTCTGTTTTTATGCTATTTACGCAGAATTCGAGCTTTTTTACTACTGTGAGGTAGCAAACGAGCATGCAGTCGAATCAAAAAATAAAGATTCTATCGTTAAATTTTATTTATACGGTTATAGACAATCACCTAGGTATATAATATTCGTTACATCTTGTTGATATTGCTAGCACTTCTTTTTCCAGGAATTTCCTCGTAATTTGAAAAATAATATAGAGACATAGCCAAAGCTGCTTTCAATCTTCCGTGAAGCAATTTTGGTTTGAAATATTTTAATAACACAAACTTGAGATATCCATTACATATACAAGCCTTAAAGCAACTCGTAAGTATAGCCAAAATAAATGTCTGTTTAACTGTTCGGAACTCTGTTTTCGAAACTGCTTATATAATAATTAGGTAACTATTCGGTTTTCTAAAACAGTCGAAGACGATGTTGACATCTTAACATGCAGTATGATTCATCGCTAATCATACTATCAATACGTGAAGCAAACAGTTTACTAACGGGTTTTACGAAAATTACACGAAACGTGGATTACGAAACACCGTCAAATATACGGAGAAGAAGATCCGAGGGACAATATTTTATATACTTAGTAATACATTAGAAAAACATAAAATTAGTAAAAGAAACCATTGTCTATACAACCATGCCTTTGACGCACACACGTATATGATATACACGGAACGAAAGTTTTTTTATTGGATCGAAAGTGATATGAGCATCTTAAATGTCAAATGATTAATGTCATTTTGTGTAATAAAAAAAATATATTTTATAAGTATAAATATTTTACGACTGATAATTCTATGATACGGTCGATTTTTGTCGACCGCTAGTATTATATAAATACGCTGCTTAACATGCAAACATAATGTGAAAGGGAGTTAGACAGACAAATGTACCACGCCAAATTAGTAAGAGCGATCTATACATACAAATATTATAAAAGCGAAAATCTCTGTGGGTCTGTCACGCTTAAACCGCTGAAACGATTTTTATGTAAGATGGTTTGAAGACACTTTGAAACTCAGAGAAGAACACGGTACTTTTTGTCCCGAAAATCATCCCTTAAGGAAGTGCGCAAGAATTACCCAAGATTTTGTCCTCTATTTACTTTATAGTGAAAACACAGCCGCAAGCCAAGGCTAGTAATTTTATATATCTATGTACAAATATACAAAATGTAGTATTCTTAAACGGAGCGCGCACGGAGAAATATGTATTACAAATACACATTTCTTTCAATTTACATTTAAAATAAGCTCAGAAATGTAATATTTAAAGTTATATATTTGTTACAAATACATTATATAAAATAACACAAACAGTGCAAATACATGAAATAAAACAAGCGATGTATACGTGAATATTGTCAATAGTTTTAAATTTAGCTCACTTAAAGTTCATATGAAGCAGTGCAGAAATTATTTATTGGTATTCATTACCGTAACATAGAGTTTATACGTTATACTATGAATATCATAATACGCTTGTTATAAATCTTCCCTTTGAGTAAATGTTGGCTGCCAAATGTTCTTTATTTCATAGTTTGCGGAGTTTAAAGGCACAATGGCATGTAATTCGTATAGAAAAATTTTTGCAATCATCAAACACAATTTACATCTGAAAAACAAGGAACAGTGGTCTATTGTTCGATTTTAAGCCTTCTCGAAGGCTAACTTTAGGCTATTCATTTTGAAAATTTGTTGCGAAATAAAAATAAAAGACTTCGCAAGAAACCGTTGACTTTAAAGGTCAAGGGTAAGAGGAAACAAAATATATCACACGTCATTAAGCAGCGACGAGTGTATAGCGACGAGCGTATAACAAAAAGGCATTTACGTAAAAACCATTAAAAATCGTCCACGTTTTGCATGTTTCTAATCGATTACAATAACAGGTGAACGCTTTAACACTTACACACTCATAGCCCCGTACTAGGATTTCCTGTGTCGTGGGTGTCATGGACAACACACAAAGACAACAACACGAACACCGCGACCGAAAAAAGAAATTTAAATTCATCATCCAAATGTCTGCCTCGCTGGGAATCGAGCCATTCGAATGGCAGTCCGGTAATAGTAGAACAAGCGTTTTATTAAAATCGACAAAGAATATTTCAATATCCAATGCTAATCAAAAATCGTACTGCCATTCGAAGGGTCCTGGGTTCGATTCTTAGCGAGACAGCAATTTCAATGGATTAATTGTTACCTGCACTCAACTGTTTTAAAAATAAAAGTATTGTTCTCAAGGGAACCCTATACACCAATACCGGGTAAAACCTAGTATACAATTAAAGAAAACACATACATAAACTTGAGCAGGTGCGAGCACGAAGCCCACGCAGAGGCCCGACATTATCCTGCCGAGGAGCACCAGTGGGAAGTTGGGCGCGAAGCCCAGGATCAGCCAGCTGGCGGCCCAGAGTGGGGCAGTGAGCTGGAGCGTCCGTCGCCGCCCCGCGCGCTGCATCAAAGGACCTGACAGCATACTGCCTACGAACGCGCCCAGCGGTGGTATGGCGCCTGAGGAATTAATAGGGATGTTAGATTGGGGTTTTACTTCGGGAGGACTATGTTATATGCGACGAGAGAAATAAAGAAAAGACTTTACCAAAAGGGGACGAGTCTGTGATGAGAAAAAAAGATAAAATATATATGACGGGCAGGTAGAGGTGCAACGTTAAATTGTTTTTCACGCTTTGGGTATAATTTCGCTTAGTATAACAAATTTATTTAATATTAGTAAATACGACCTATTTAGAAATTGTCATTTAAAAAAAATGAAGAGTAATTAAATTTTAATTAAGTTTTATTTCTATCAATCACAAAATAGACGAACTCAATTATGAAACTTAAAATTATTTATTAAGTTCTCATTCGTAACAAAAAAACAAAATAATTCGAAACTGACAGTGTGTGCAGCATATCTCCAATTGAATATAGGTCAGAATAGACATACGTACCAATCCATGATTTTTGTTCACTGTGCTTTATGAGATCAGGATCATGCGCTACTATGGAAGGTAGCGCTGACGCTGAGTAGCCTCGCACTAGGCCTATGATGAGGAAAGACAGGGATGCTCCGAAGGTAAGCCATAACTGCAACAAAAAACAACGAGACATCAGAAGGTGACTGACTGACTAACATACCCATACCAACGCACAGCTAAACGAAATATACATATTGACTAAAAATAGAGCTGCACTGTTCTTTGGAATACATTGAACTTCTGCGAGCGAAGCTGCGAGCAAAAGCTAGTTTAACATAAAGATATAGATAGTTATAGATTAATATTTACTTTTTAGGTAAGAGTTCTAGGCGTTCTTTGGCTGTGGGTAGAGACGCGTGCCCAGCAGAGGGACATAAAAGGAATGCAATCAATTTAAGTACACTAGACCATTATAGATCTAAATCTTCATATTAATATTAGTACTTCTATATTAACACTTCAATTTCTTTCAAACGAGTATTCAATGCAAGAGTCGTCCTACAAGCACCTGTCTCGAGCGTCACTATAGATGGGAGATATCGTGTACTAGAAAGCTAGAAAGTAGGGTAACGAGAGAAAATACGAGAGAAATAACAAAAACATTTATAACAGAGAGACATGGAATTGATAATGATTCATAATCTTGTAAGCATAGACAGGAAGTACCCGTAATTCTTGAGGACATCAATTAAGTTTTATTCAATTGATTACTAGCTTTTCCCCGTTTCAAAGTGGATGTCGCTAGTAAGAGCAAAATAACAATAAATTGTATTAAATTTGTCAAAAAGATACGGCGGTTATACGCACGTACTCTACTACTACTATAATATATATAGTAGTATATTATTCGATATTCCCCCGCATAACAGCGGCTTTTTAAGAACTTGTTAAAGAGTATGTAGAACATAATATTTTATCTCAAATTAAACATTTCATCTTTTTTCCTTGTTTAATTTAGTAGTAAACTTGTATGTCATGTTATATGTTGAAATAGTAAACATAAAATCTTTATTGTAGTTTCTGAACGTAACTTTAGTCTTGATTTTTGACACATATGGCGCTAGTGTACTCTATCCTGTTCTCTCAGTTCTCTGTCATCTTTACCGGTTAATAAAACGTGTTGTTAAACTTTCATCTGCGTAATTATTCGTTAACAGGTTATGTTTATGGGTCCAGTCTACCTGATAGATTGAAAATTTAATTTTTATTAATATAAAGTATAGTTCAGTGGTTAATATTTTCGTATTTTCATCGAAAATCGCCCCGAGCAAAATGGCTATGTCTAACCTACAAATTGAGAAGTTAGCCGGCGGGAAAACTATTCGACGTGGAAGTTTGCGGTAAAATCATACCTTGAGAATGAAGATTTGTGGGAATAAATCGATCCCGGCACCGATGTCGACTCTAAAAAAGATGTGAAGGCCAAGTCTAAAATCATTTTATTGGTGGAACCAATAAATTACGTCCATATTGAAAATGCACAGTCATCTCGCGAAGTATGGATAAACTAACAAAATTCTTTCCAAGACTCCGGGTTATCAAGAAAAGTCGGCTTATTGCGAAATTTAATTACAACACTGGATAATTGCACAAGCGTCGAAGAATATGTGAATAAAATAAAAGATGAGTGTCCAATCCAGGTGAGAAATGTTTTACACATTCCTGAGCTAAACGTGAATTTGTTATCAGTTAATCAATTGGTCAAAAATGGTTGTAAAGTAGAATTTACTGATATGGGCTGCAACATATATTAGGTGTACAAATAAGTTTCCACCGTTTTAATGTACATGGCACGGCACGGAGTCTCCGTTAGCTTTCGCAGATGATAACCGGCTTAAAAATTAGTTTAGTCATAACCATAAGTCATAAGACGTAACCTAATTAATATTATTGATTTCGTATTGGTAAAATATAACTTTTATTAGTTGAAAATGTCTAAATTTGAGCCAAAAAGCGTCATTTGCGGGAAATATTAGTTTACTTTATTAATTTAGAGAAATCTGCTGGTGAGGCGCATCGGTTGCTCGTAGAAGCTTATGGTGAGGGTGCTTTGAGGGAGAGAACGTGTCGTGAGTGGTAGAAGACAAAGATCGCAGTGGAAGGCCAAAAATTTACGAGGTTGCAGAATTGGAGGAATTATTGGAGGAAGATTTATGTCAAACACAAAAAGAACTTGCTCTAACATTAGAAGTAACTCGGCAAGCAGTCTCACATTGTTTATAATCATTAGGAATGATTCATAAACAAGGAAATTGGGTTCCGTACTAATTAAAGCCGAAAGATTTTGAATGCCGATTATGCTTAAGTGAAATACTGCTAGCTAGACATAAAAAAAGGGTTTTTTACATCGTATCGTAACTGGATACATTATGAAGAAGCCAAAAAGAAGAAAATCATGGATTACCTGGCCACGTGTCAACATCGACAACAAAACTGAATATTCACGGAAAAAAACTCATGCTGTGTATTTGGTGGGATCAGCTGGGTGTAGTGTATTATGAGTTGCTTAATCCGAGCGAAAAAATTACCGGAACCCTCTATCGAACACAATTGATGAGATTGAGCCGAGCTCTGAAGGAAAAACGCCCTCAATACTATTCTAGACACGAAAAAATAATTCTCCTGCATGACAATGCTCGTCCACATGTTGCGGCCTCAAAAGACAAGGAGTTCTTCAGACGTGGGATCCGAATGTAGTAAAAAGTAGTTGCAAGTGATGGACAATATTTTGAATAAACTTATATTACCGTTCTTCTATAGTATTTAATATTGTTTAATATTTATTTGTACACCTAATATTATCTTATTCAATTCGTTCTTTTTTGTATAAAACAAAGCACTGCCACTGTGCACTTGCTACGCCAGCGCACCAAGCGCGTACAACCACACCCTACGACGGCATTCGCGGTACTGGCATTTATAGGAAGTTTACATACACAGGCGCACGAAATAGACACGAAAATAAGGTCGTATGTGAAAAATAGGTCTTTCAACGATAAAAAAACTAGTCGTTCTATTGTAAAAAAACAACTCCATTACATTCGATTATTGAAACATATATTACTTATATTAACTTCATATGGATTTGGTGAGTTTTATTCTACTTATAATGTTTTCCCTTTTTATTTAGATGCAACTTTGGAATTATTTTCTATCGAATAAAGTTACATGTATTATGTTTTAACAACTGTGTATCACTCGATCATACCCTCAAGAAGACTATATATGTTTGTTAGCAGACCTAGTCTTGTTCAGAGTATGTAAAATATATTTGGCGTCATGCGTTTAGGTCATGTAATCGCCTTAATGATAATTGCAGCAACTTCAGCAACTACCGCAACCGGTTCTCGATGCCGGGCCCCTACGACAGCATGTTCTACTCGTTTGACCTGGGGCCCGTACACTTCGTGTCCATCTCCACCGAGTTCTATTACTTCCTCAATTACGGCGTCAAGATGGTCGTTAACCAGTACGAGTGGCTGCGACGTGATCTCGCTGCCGCCAATGCGCCGGAGAACAGGTAAGCTGGTATACCGAATACTAGAATGACATGCATCCAGCGTCTCATTTCAAGTATGGGATTCCGATGATCCGATATGGATTTCTGTTGATCAAAATGGATGGAAACATTCTTCTAACTCTAACAGAATTGGATTGCCATGTTGTGTGATCAAGATGGATCGAAGCATCATTTTTCAAACTTCAAACAAAACTGCATATTGGTTGCGAATGAATGCCGAGATGGATGGACATGGTGTAAAAGGAATTTTGACGTTTAAGGTGTTGAACAGATAAGATTTTGGTAATTATGGTGATAGGGGTGATTAGAAATGCTGTTATGAGTATGATGGCGTGAAGATAATCGTGACAGTGAAACGTGAAAGAGTATATAAGTTAGTTACGAAAGTATATTTTCCTTTCTTTTTGGAATTGGCAAATATGAATGATAACGGCTTATATAGCTATGTAGCAATTCGTTAACGCGTTTCATCCTAGCGTATCTCGGTTGTGTGACTCCTGCACACCCCTTCAGTACGCTCAACTTATTAGTAAGCCGCTTTCGATTACAAAGAGAATGCCAACAGGCGGCAGCGGCCGTGGCTGGTGTTGCTGGGCCACCGCCCCATGTACTGCAGCGATGCGCGCGACGATTGCTGGGACCTCTACCTGCCCAACCGCGTCGGCTTGCCGCAATACGGCTGCGGTGAGTCCACACTCGCCCTCCCTTGTCCTCTTGTCTAGTTTCCGTGTATCCTTGTCAATTGTTATATCCTCTTCTCCAATTTGCGGGTCCTCTTGTCTACATCCGTGTCCCCTTTTCCATATCCGTGTCCCCGTATCGCCTTTCTGCGTTTCCGTGTCTCCTTGTTCACTTCCTGCGATCCTCAGCATCTGTAATAATCCCTGTAAGTGTTACCTATTCTCTGCCGTTCTCTCGCACCACCAGCACCGGGCGCCACTCGGGGTGATATATTGTTTGTTGGTTCTAAAGATATCATGGAAAATACGGAAGTTTAAATTTCAAACACACTTATTAAATTCTAAGGTTTTGAACATTGCAGTCCTCAAATTAAATTCTTTTGATGACGTGATTGTGAAGGAAAGATTGGTTCGGATGGATGATTGAAAAAACGTAACTTTTAATAGTTTATTGTTAAGGAAACTATTTTTATGAGGTGATGAAAGAATGTAAGTAATAGTGTGAATGAGGAAAATTGCGGTACTGGAGATTATGATCGGTTGCCTTTTAATTTGCACAACAATTTCTGATATATAATATCCCGCGACTGCAAACTTAGTACATTTTTTGTCAATTACCTCCTGCAATCTCGCATCGGGTGCATCCATTAAAAGGCGTTTTCGTATCGCGTAGTAAAATGCCTATCGGTGATAAACCACCATCCGTAACGCGTAGTAACATATCCATCAGTGACAAACCATCCGTATCGCGTATTAAAATATTCAGCAGTGACAAACCACCATCCGTATCGCGTAGTAAAATACACTTTAGTGACAAACCACCATCCGTATCGCGTAGTAAAATACACTTTAGTGACAAACCACCATCTGTGTCGCGTAGTAAAATATCCATTATAGGCGAACCATCGCGTCCTTCGCTGATAATCCACTATCCGTACGTGATAAATCATCATCCGTGTCGTGTAGTACAGTTACCATCGTCAAGTATGGTTTGATCCAATGCCAATCGATAGTTAGATGGTAAGGGCAGTGTATGAGCGGCGCTCGGTGTGGGTTGCAGGGCGCGGCGACCGTGGGTGGTGCTGATGGGCCACCGTCCCATGTACTGCAGCAACTCGGACGACATTGATTGCAGCCTCGAGTACACCAGGAAGGGGCTGCCCTTCCTCGGTCTCTACAGTGAGTCCACTTTCATCTACTCGAGTGTCCAAAATAGCTGTGATATGCTATGCTATGCTAATTCGAGCCAATAGACATTTCCACACCCAACCACTTCCTTTTCCAAAGCTTGATTACCACATCAACAATGTTATACCACACTTCTGTTACATTTTAAGAAACGAGTAGTTTTTAACTTTAATATCCTTATAAAAACAAATCTTTTCGTATCAGTTTATTCGTTTTAAAGAGTAGGTGAGGGTAGAAGTTTCTTTTTTAAAGATCCATTTAGGGTTCGACTCAGGATGTACCACATATTTTTAAGTTGGAAGTATTACTATTTATATGTACTTCTTTGTTTAAAAAAAAACTTAATGTTCAATAAAGAATATTTTTCAAATCAAATCATTTTTATTGTGGAAAAAAAGATTCCCGCACACAGATGAGCATACAGTAAATATTAAATTACATATAATTACTGGTTACATACCTGGTTTCCATGTATTGTATTATATATGGAAACCAGGGCCAGATTTGGAGGTGTGGAGCCCCTGCGGCAACGAATGAGCGGAGGAGATTACTGATTTATTGGTGAATTACACAATTACCAACGGTAGGCCAATAAAAAAAAGGTCCTCCCCTATTGACCTGTGCATTTCGAAACCCTAGTTAACTACAATTAAATTCAGTGCTCTTATTTATTTTCTTAATTTTCTGTGGGAGCTCCTCTCTTGTGGGGACTTCAGGGCAGTAGCTGCCTGGCCCCCCTCAAATCCGAAGGGAAACTAATGGAATCGCGTAAAATTTCCAGGTCTAGAGCCCCTTCTGAAGGAGTTCGGCGTGGACCTGGTGGTGTGGGCGCACGAGCACTCGTACGAGCGCACGTGGCCGCTCTACGACCAGAAGGTGTACAACGGCTCCTACGACCAGCCCTACGTCAACCCGGGGTGAGTGCCAGTGGCCATTACCTTCAATCCACACTAATATCAGATATATTATTATAACAGCTGACAACGCGTACTTCGAATTGGATAGAAACGCGCTGAACCTCGCGGCTTGTGTACGCATGCGGTCGGCGAGGTCACCGCCGTCGGGCGTCTGCAAGAGGGCGGATGTGACCGATAGTGCGCGCGCCCTTCCTTGGGAGAATGTTAAGCAGTCGGTTCCGGTTGGTATTGATAGATAGGAGTCGTTAGACCTTATCCATTTAGGGGCTGGAAATATACGTCTGGTTTTTAATTTAGCAGCATCGCCCTAATGGATCGAAGATTTTTTTTGTGATAGAACCTTTTATGGTTCGACTCCGGAGGCACCACCGCCACACCTATTTTAGCCTTGTAACAGCAGTTCTTGCTGCAGTGTTCTGGTTTGAAAGGTGTGGTCAGGGAGAGTTATTCCTCAGGGGTAACAACGCATTTGTGGTTCATCTAAGAAATAACTATGATCCTGTCTTGGGTAGATTACAGAGGTGCATGGGCGGCAGTGACCATCAGATGGACTGCATGCTCGTTCGCTACCTTCCAGGTATAAAAAAGAGCAGCGTAGCGTAGGAGTATGCTCCAAGCTTTTCCTGGCAAGAGACCCATGCCCAGCAGTGGGAATGTTTCTCTCTGTTACCTTTTAACTCTCAAACTGCTCATCATCAATTCAGGAGGTGAAAAGCGGTTGCAAGTGGATATGGGGAATTAATCACATGATTGTATGAGTTAGCATCTAAATATATATGTAACCATGTGTCTTTCTGAATTAGAATTTCACACAGGTAAATTAAAAAAAAATCAGGATTTTGTCAAAATATCTATATTTTATATTTATTTATGTACAGTTTAAAACATATTGTTTGAATCCGCGTTGTTGGCATTTTTAAAGGAAACGTGCTTACGTATAGTGCAGTGTTATAGAAATTCTGTAACATATTTTGCCAACTGTCAAAAACATCTAAGGTAAACCCTATTTGCTTATCTCTATTCAGATTTTGTTTTCATTTTGTGTTCGATTAAATTTTCTTTTCAAAGCTGCGAAGAAATATGATAAACAATCTAATCTATAAAATGATAAAATTGACTTAACTTAGAAAAAATGTTTTATTTTCATTATTCGTTCACAATTTCACATTCATTTTAAAAGTGTTAATGGTTACATTGACGTGCACAAATAATTGAGCATGTAACACAAAATGTAAATCTTAATATTTAATTTGATTTAATCCCTCATTACGTCTGTTTTCATGTGAATACCAAACATCTACTATAACGTTTGTTATAAATGTAATTCATAATTGACATAATTGTTATCTCCAGAGCATGCTTGTATTATAGTATGTACGTGCGTGTGTTCCAGTGCGCCCGTGCACATAGTGACGGGCTCGGCCGGCTGTCAAGAGGATACGGATAAATTCGTTCGTGAGTACGCTTTTTATTTACGACTAAGATTGTCGTCCGTACTTTATTATTATAGAGTTTTGAACGTTATTTGGGCAATACACTCTTGACTTTATGACAATTACTTAAAGGTGGTAAAACTTTTTACAGTTGGACTCCTAAGGCACCAACATCACACCTATATCTGTCTCACATCAGCATTGGTCTAGTTCGAAGGTAGTGACATACTTAACCGAGGCCTTCCAACTCAGTCCTCAGAAAGAACTTCGATCTTGTCTTGGGTTGATCACAGATGCGCCCACTGGCGGCAATGAGCACTTACCATCATACATACGCCATACGGCGTAATTACAGTCAATTACATAAAATAATAATAATGTGAATTTTGATTGCGGTATGTTTGAATGTGCGCAGCGCGGCCGGCGAGCTGGTCCGCCTTCCGCTCCAGCGACTACGGGTACACGCGCCTGCGCG
>DWNJ01001552.1:0-11836 GCA_018250275.1 Udranomia eurus
ATATTTCAAATACTAAGACACTTCAAAATAAGTATTTTAAGATTGCTATTACAGAAAAGATGTACTCAATTTATAATTTTGAAAATTACTAAAAGTATTATTGTAAAATTAAAAAAAATGTTAAATATAAGATACTGTAAATAGTGAATTGTATGCGCTTAAACGACTCGAAAAAGTAAATCTTTTCACGCCGTCCAACTAGAAACCTTCGACTGACTAGTTTGCCAATAGCCATTATCTGCGCTAATTCATTATTACTGCTGCATTTGGTACAAATATCCGTGAAAGAACGAAAAAACGGTTGTAACTCCGATTTTCAATGAATAGAAAATAAAAATGACTACAATAGAAGCGGTTTCAGGCGTTTCTTTGCGGAAATCCATGCTATCATACTTATCATTACTCCACAACATTGGCTATGTATGCTGGTACTTTTGATTAATGCAGTATGAGTCTTCATAGAAGAGAGGGCGAAATGTGACTTATGCGTAAACCAGTTGAACAGAACCAAATACACATTGCCACCAGCACGTGTTTCGCGCCAAAAACGAGTATCATGATTCCCGAGATGGGTTCGGCATCTCGGTCGGACACCACGGCGGAGTCGAGGTAATGATGGAAGAAATGCCCTTGCATTCCCGCGGCTTCGTCCAATACTGGCGAGAAGGAACACCGTCAGGTTTTTACTGGGTCCCACATAACCCTCCGCTGGTGTTTGTGGTGCAGATTTTTCAGAAGTAAAAAAAATAAGCTGACTGTTCGATGGCTAATCGCAATTTAAAAATGACTGCTTTAAAAACATACTATGTTCGTTAAATACTATCCCGCTCCCGAAGCAAAATCTAAGCATGTCTTTGATCCAGGTCAAGGTATACATTTCCGTGTGACTAATAGAGACTAATTGTGGCTGTCACTGACTAAAACCAGTAATTCTTCACACTTCCAAGCCGATATATCTTATTTAAATGCACTTTTCTCATTAAGTGTAATTTATTATTAATATATTACAATACGTGTATAATAATTAGATAGATGCATTTCGGTAAAACATGTCGACACTTAGCTGTCAGCGAGAAAGTCGGTAGATACTTTTTTTAAAGGGTTACAGATAAAACGTGCAACTTGAAATCAAAAACACAAAAAAGAGGTTTTTTTACAGTGTTTGTACATTGTTTTTTAATTCTTCTCTTATGCAGAAATATGCACAGAAGAAGAGAGAAACTAGATGAGTTGTCTTGGTTTCCTAAAAAAAGGTCTAAACCTAAATGCCTACTCAGTTACTTGTGGTCGGCCCCACTGGCCTCATTTTCTATCAGAGATAACGCCGCGCCTAGTTGAATTACTCGTAGCGTCAGCAATTTTCATACATCACAATTTCATACATTATCTTATATAAAAAATTACTACTCATGTGGGGTGAATAGTACCTTAGAGCTCGCTGTTACGATGGGTAAGTAAATAGCTATTGGCTCATTTTAATATTTCAATGTGAATCGGCGTAAAGTTTACAAGCAACAAGTATATTTATCATTTATGTTTTGTTTATTTATATGTTGATTAACTTGCACCAACAAAGTATAGTTGCGCATTAACAAATTGTTAATACACAAACAGAATGACTATTAATTAATTAAAATAAATGGAATTGAATTTTATTTACAACGAAATATATGCTCTCATTAGAAATGTTCTAAAGAACATTATATCGTTTGAAGATTGATATGTTTATTTGAAGATTCTGCGAACATAATAGAATAAGGCACTTCATTTTTGCGATACTTATATCTGATTCAATTTAGTAAACAATTTCTCTAGCAATAATCTAGATGTTTTATATTTCTTCAATTGAAAAGCCGCGTTCACATAAAATAAGTTATTGAAATCGTTTGTAACCTTCATTTGTGAGAACCTTGTTTTTATTAGGTTGTATTTTTTGCATGATTGCAACTGAAGTAAATCTCTAGATACAAATTGCAATTAGTCCCGAAATTATAATTTAATCGTCAGCTCATTTTAATGCTGGCTAATTTAGCTTTTTCTTTATAATTGTACTTACCTGACTACACATTTAATCGATTAATATTACCCAGTTTTGTAAAAGTAAAAGTGTAAAAATATGTTTTCTGATAAAGTTTCTATTTTAGTGTAAGCTAAGACATAGATTTGATATCGTGATTGGAAAAATGCTAAACGAAATACGGTAATAAAAACATCCAGCATGCATCAACAATTTTGCGACAATAGCCCAATGGGTAGTGTGCTGGTCTTACGATCGAAAGGTCGTGGATTCGACCTCACTTCCCCATTGAACTATTGACGTGAACTCCTAACACAAGCCTATGAGCTTAGCTGCAGGGGTCAACAAAATTACTAGTATGTGCTAGTAGGTTTAAAAAAATGTGTCAAGTATTTTATCTTATCATCGTCAGGGGTCACCAACAGCGCCACAAGTGTTCCATCTAAACTAAACTAACGTTCGATCTACGGATTTACATTACCATTATCTAAGGCCTCGCTAACAATTCATTAGCTCATCACTGTGTACTGTGTGCACATTGCAGAACGGTAAGCAAACATTATCAGATAAGAGGGCATTGCGTATTACTCATGGCATGGGCACAGGTGCCACGTAGATAGCCAACAATAGTGTCGTGACTAACGATTCGAGCTTACTACTTGTTTTGAGTAGCTTACTACGATTTCCGGTAAATAGATTGTTGGTTACGCATCGTGAATGCTTTTCATGTTATGTTGATATTTGGTCAGAATATTGAAGTTCGCATCGTGAATGATTTTTATGTTATGTTGATATTTGGTCAGAATATTGAAGTTCACGTCTACCTCCCAGGCATAAAAAATAAAGTTTTATATTAAAAATAAATTCGATTCGATTCCACACTTGGGACCCCATTTTATAAATTCTTATCTTGGATTATCGAGCTGTGCTGTGAATTCAGAATGTTAATCAGATATAGGTATAGGGATTCTTCAATACAGAGGACATAACTCCTTGTGATCAGACCGGACCAGAATCTCCGCAAAATTGCACTTAATACCAATCAAATAAAGTTGAAAATTATCAAAAATGTTCCTGTGCTAGCTGCACCAAGAGTTAAAATTATTTACACATGACCGTTTAAAAATAAAGCCAGATTTGTGGGAGGCTAGTGACATCGGTCTAGGAACACTTTTTTATTATTCCTGTTTTTGTACTATTCAATTGATTAACTATTTACACATTGTGCCATATCGATCCTTATAGTAAATAGATAGACAGATAAACGATTTATTTCGCATACTTAAAACACTACAATAACAATTACAAGGTAAATATAAAAGAAAAAAAAAACATAACATGAGCAATAGGCGTGTATACACTGAAAGAAAATAGGACTCGCTTGGATCGGTACCTAAATTATTAATAAGACAATAAATATGTATCGAGACGTATCTAATACGAATGCATTGGAAGACGTAGTCGATTTTTCCGCCCATTGGTTATCGGTCACAATTATGCAAATTAATCCCCCAGATTATACCATCAGCTATGCATTGAATGTTGTGGACTTATTCTACTATACATATAAGATTCTATTCTTTTATATAAATATCGTTCATAGGATAAACTTAGGCTAGTAATAGGATACATAAAGTGACGGATAAAAATAAGTACACCTCTACACAATTAGTTTTAAAATTCAAATAAATAATACGTTTTTGAATATTTATTTATACTAGTAAAGTGGAGACATCTTAAGACTCAAAATAAACGTACATAAATGAATTTCTTTTTAACTTTTAAAACGAAAATGCTGTTGCGTAAACAGTATAGAGGTGCATCCAGTGTTTTTGGCCGCGACACTGGACATTTAGGCTACATTTTTAACTAGTAGCTCTAGTAGGATACATATAAAATAGACCATTTAGGAATAACCGCTGGAGGCCAGCACAAACACGTAATGGTTAGTATTGGGTAAATTGGGATCCACCTTAATCCTTAATGCACCTTCGATTACTTTCAGATGACTTAAGAGCTGCACTTAGAATTTATGTTGTCTAAGTTATTATTTTGTCGCAGAAGCTTATTAAGATGGGTGGTCCCCTTCTAATTAACTTCTGCGACTTACTTCTATATTATTAGGATTAAGTAGTGTCATGTTTTTAATTACGTTCTGAGAAAGTTCGTGAGGATGTTTCTTATTCTTTCACGCAAAAACTACTAACATATTTCGATGAAACTTTGTAGTCATATAGATTATACATTAGAATAGCACGCAGGCTATAATTTATAATGATATTGTGGAAACTGACCAAAATATAGTGATAAGCGTCAAGTAAATTGCAACAAACTTCACCTTTAGCGAGTTATTTTGATGCTGCATTAACCGAGTCTTATACGAATATTATAACGCAAACAAAGCCGCGGTCAACAGGTAGTATTCCAAATGGGAATCCCATTTAATAGAAAACACAACAGAATAGGCCTCTAAATCAACTGCGCAAATAGTAGCACAGCCATGCGTGTTACAATGCGGTCCTCTGGGCGCTCGGACAATCGGCGCTGCCTTGACGCGACCATTATGTGAGCCATTATATACGTGATCACCTCCGTCCTAACTAATATTGTAGATGAGATTGTCTGATTGTCTGTAACCGTGTCAGGTTTAACTATTGGAGCAATCTTGATGAAAATTTGTATATAAGTCGACTGGGGTTAAGAAAAGAATAGCCTACGTTTTATGCACAACAATGCTGGTTAGAAAATCAAGAAAATTAAGGTGAGAAGGAAAGAAAACTATTTAATAGATCGGTATTACGATCATCCGATCCCCTAAGCACGCACTGTCTAGAAAACGTATAGACACGCATTTTTTTATTATAGAAGATAGATAGATTATAGAATCTATCTTCTATAATAGAACACATGCTATTCCAATTCCAAAGTGTCCTATAGAAAGATTTTTATATGAACCCTTACAGTCTTAATTAAGGATAACAACGAGATCGAAGTCGCAGGTAACAGCTAGCAGATACATAAACGGTTTATGTATAGCAGTTAGTTAATAGTTAAGTTATTGCAACGACGGATAAGATGTCTGCTACGGTTTCCGCTTCGATTACGCCTAAGGTCGTCCAATGTTTTTGTATGTGTTTATGATTATTTCAAAGCTTTGTGGTTGGACCTTCAGATTACTTTTTATCGGTTTAAGTCTACCGAAAAGGCAGGCCACCTGATGTTGTTAAGTGATCATCGCAGCCTTAGACATTTGCAACACAGAAGGTATCACCAATGCAAAGTAGAGCTGTTTTTGTGCTACGTTTGAAGAACCCCCCCCTGTCATAGCGCTTCGGGAATCATACTGTATTTCTTGCCAATGCGTGCCGGTCGAAAAGGTGGTGGAATCTCTTAAACGCCCAATATTCCCATCCATCAGCCTTTACATGTCCACTGCAGGACATAGGCCTCGAGGCATTGGATACCACTCCGACCAGCGATGTGCATCCAGAGGTTTCCCGATCCCTTTTTTTAGTTCCAGTCCACCTGGTTAATAGTTATGCCCAATATGTACCTGCGTCGAAATCAATGACTTTGCATTTATGCTAAATGCTCTTTAAAAGTTAAAAGTTGGATTTCTAATTCCTACAACAGAGTTAAATGATAATGGAATTGATTGATTTTTGTTGTTAAATTGATTTTTTATAAGAAAAAGTGAAGAAAAAGCCATTTACAGTATCTGTTCGTAAATGTTTTGCTATTGTTGGGCTTTTTTACCTCATGACTCATTCTGATATTCTCTCTACTCTCCAAAAACCAGATTAAGTTTAAATGCGGCGCAGGTCAGTGCTGATATAATATGATATAATAGCATAGTCTTTCTGTAATCCTTGACCCAAGTTATGCCATATTATTTATTGGATAGTTATAAGTTTGGAAGGATGCAGTCAATTTTTTCATATGTTGTTACTGCGTTTTAAACAGACTGGATCAAAGGTGAACAATATGTAAATGTAAATATAATATAAATGAAATAATAATAATGCAGAATTGTAGATGCCAATAAAGACATGCACATCTGTTCTACAGTCTGCCATCAGAGTTTACTTTACAAGCAGAAACAGTTTGAGTGCTTTCATAGAACCCCGCTCTTTGCAGTCCGCGTCGATAGATGCTGGGCAAGCTGTATCAATAAAATTTACACGAACGTAATACACGAACAGCTTTTGTAGTCGTGCAGTCTAAGGCAGTAACACGTGTGGCAAAACTACGAGCGATTATTTCCATTACCATTTCTGTTTGCAAATTTGCTACGCGTAGATACCATGTGCATGATAATGGCACCACACCATCTATCAACGGATAGTTGGAGTAGGAAGTCGTCAATGTCCGCAGTTTTGAATCTGCTTCCTGCGCGCTCCGGGGCAATTAAACCTGTAATGACGATTGTTCAACTGTCAGCTTTCGGGATAGAGTAATGGCAGTAGAAGAGAAAGTAAAACTTTAAAGTTAATCTCAAAATCGGCTTTGAAGTCCTTTCGGTTCTCCGGTATCGTGAGAGATGTGTTTTAATAATGCGTTAATAATAAAATATATATTTTATACAGGTGATTTATAATATAATAAATGTATCATAATAATATTTTTTTATTGCAGGCATTATAAAATCCAAATAGACAATAACAATTTTAGTCATAATTTTAGTTATTTGAAACAATTCACGTGTAAAAGGGTAAAATAAGTCATAAAGATTCACAAATTAAGTTTAGACTTGCATGTATAGGTGCAGATCGGTCATGTGAGTTTTAGATATACACTACAAATTCACTAAATATATACTTAGATATGCCGCTAATAGAATGAAGACATAATAAGATTGTAAATAATCTTTCAAAATCGTATACTTTTTAACTTCAACAAAAAATAATACTTACATACATTGCTGTATGCATAGGTATCTAATCTATTTTAAGTATTTAACATTAAACCTTTCACATCTTCGGTGATTTCCCGACGATAAACAAAACCTTTCACACCTTAATTATAATAGACTAAATTGTAGTCCGCTCTCATATCGTACAGATGTACTTACTAGTACATACTTTCCACAATTACTATTTAGAAATCAACTATTCCTAATTCCTAAATATTACATTGCATAATTTTTTTTTATTGTCAGAAATCTAATATTCAAATGCCGTGCCCATCTTCATTGTTGTTATTTTTTTACACATCTACATTTCTTACTTGTCAATGCGAATACTAGAGATCAGTACAAAGTTTAACATTGATTCTAATTAACTCCTCCCAAATTAGGAACCTTACAAAATTAAGTAATTTACTCTACGCATTCGCTGCTCTACAATGGTCCCATATGCGAGCTTCTTGCGTGTATTGACTTATGACCTGACGCGTGTCATGCGGCAATGAGTACCGTATCAATTATTTCATATAATCCTGGGTGACATCACTAGAATGATTTACATTACTGGAAGGCTTAATAAGCTACACTTAAAATATACCCCAATCTGAGAGTCATTTAAGCCCAATTCACTGACAAAGACCAAATATTGAAATTGAATCTCTTTATCCGACATTCCAGATCGCTACATGTTAAACGTAATCCATAATTTCGATAGAGAGCATAGTACACAATTTAAAAAGAATATGAAATGTATTGCATACTAGCTGTTTCCCGCGGCTTTGTCCGTATTATATATTAAGTAGAATGACACTTAACACTTATTGGTATATTTTGGCCAATTTACACAGTATAATAATAAATTATGGTGTATATGCTATTCTGATGTATAAGTTATATTGCTATAAAGTTTCATCTACTTTATAGCAATATAACTTTAACTTAACTTAAATTAACTTTCCGCTTAATAGTTTTTGAGTGGAAGAGCAACAAACATCCTCACAAACTTTCGCATTAATATTATTAGTAGGATTATTTTTACTTAATTAGGCCACCTCTTCAACCCACTTAGAAACTTAGAACCGTTCCGTTCACACTTAGAACCGTTTATAGTTATTGCATAAACAGTAAAAGTAGAATTGGGCAATTGTACGCATAAAATCGTTTATAACTAACAGTAATAGGGCATTACAAAGTGTAAACATAAATTAGTTCCTTCTAGGACCACCCAATAGTTAACAAATGAATGCAATAAGACACCCGCATATCTTCGTTATGCCGACTATGATTATGACCGTGTGTGGTCTTCATACTAATCACCGATCAATATTTCGCAAATATCCTTTACTTTGAGAGCAATTGCTTTTTTTATTATTATTCCTGGGAAGTAACAAACGAGTATGCAGTCCATCTTATGGTAAGTGGTCACTGCCGCCCTTGGACACCTGTAATCAACCCAAGACGGGATAAGATAAGTTGGAACGCCTCGGTTAAGTATGTCACCCTTCAAACCAGAACACAGCAGCAAGAACACTGTTGTTATAAGGCAGAAATAGGTGTGGCGGTGGTGCCTCCGGAGTTGAACCGGTTTAGGTTCTACCACCTTCTTTATTATTATTTATTAATTTAACGGCCACGGCAAATGTATGAACAAATACATTATAAGAGATAGACCGACACCAACCATTTTTTGCGGTGATTAGCGTTCAGCGAGAATGAAAATGAAAGGAAAGAGACATTTTATCTCGCTTGCAGAACCACGACTACACTTCGTTCGTTCTCGCATACACTTTATATAGTTGCATCCCTTTCTTTCTCTCAACGTTGTCGTAAAAGCTTATTTTAATTAACCAATAAATACATTTAAATACCACTCTCTTGTGATAATAAATATTATTTTTTGATTTGCTTTGCATCCCTGTTCGGTGTTTACACGACATCACAGAACAGAAGTATTAGGCATTAGGTATTTAGCTTTTTTC
The DNA here is from genome assembly GCA_018250275.1 of Udranomia eurus. Lineage (NCBI taxonomy): Eukaryota > Metazoa > Arthropoda > Insecta > Lepidoptera > Hesperiidae > Udranomia > Udranomia eurus. Next base: position 8,900 of record DWNJ01001552.1, read on the forward strand.
GCAATTCTTTGTAATGTTTCCTGTTCGCTAGCCGATTGTTTTTCTCCAAATTTTTATTATTATATATCTCTATTATTCAAATGAGTATGAATTTTATCGAACTTATGAGACATTTTAACTTAATGATTATTTTTTGGATGTGTATAGAATATACCCTTTTAGAATTTGGATCGTGCACACATATGAAGTTGTAATAAAAAACTGATGGGATTTAAGAGATATAATGAATTCCTATGATTTGAACCGTTTCTAAACTATAAATGTACATTAATGTTTTATTGGTATATAATTTCCACCAAACTGCTTTTTCCCAGCCAATATCCAGCCGTGTCGTCTGCAGAACAGCGAGACCAAAAACAAAGATTATTCTGGCGTCGTGCTCACCGTCAGTGGCTTCGGACGAACTAATGATCTTTGGAACGGTATAACCTACTTTTAATATCATTTCCAAGAACCGATATTTTATTTTGTTTCATCGTTTCTTTAATAAACGAAATCAAACAAAGGTGGAGCGGTCTCCGAGGTGCTTCGCTGGGTGTTCCTCCGAGGTATCAGTAACGAGGAATGCCTCGAATGGTATACAAACAGCGCTGTTATCCAGGAGGAGACCATCTGCGCCACGTACTACAATGTCACCGAGCAGTCTTCTTGCCAGGTCAGTGACCCTAAACCATTTTTTTGTTGTTTTAACTACAAATAAGCAAGTTTGCAAATCTTGCCTGATGCGACCTGCAGTTCAAGTACTTCAAGATTTTTCAAGTCTTGAAGTTTTCAGAGTTATTCATTCTTGCCTTGAAAACTAATAGGCTGAAAAACTTTTTCTTTTTTTTTTTTAAACTTCTAGCATATCACAATTCCTCCAACCTCTTCAGCTAAGTCCGACTTTTAGGAGTGGGTTCACGTCAATAGAGCAAATAAGGACGGAACCACTATCTATTGATACTTTTGTCCGTCACTCTAACCATTGGGCACAACACAACATGCGCAAAGGTTTTTTGTGCATGTTGTGTTGTGCTATTAACAGTGATATTTTGACTTATTAAAGTATATATTCTCTTCATTCTAGGGTGACAGTGGCGGTCCACTGACGGTTCTGGACACAGATGGCAAGCCTACCATGGTGGGGGTGGTCAGCTTCGTCGCCACGGCAGGCTGCAGCAGCCTCTGGCCTTCTGGTATCTTATCGATATGATAACATGCATCGAATTTTAAATTTAAATGCTTAGTCCTTAAGGGTAACGGCGCATTTGTAGTTGGCCTAGAACTTTGGTTCTATCTTGGGTTGTTTACAGAAGGCCATGTAGCAGTAACCACTATTTGGACTACATCCTCCATCGTTTGTTACCTGAATATTATAAAAAACATAGCTCCAGTAGGATGGTTAAATATAGTAGAACTATTAATGTTACATAAACACAGAATGCCTTTTTGTCATTCTTTCATGCTTCTCGTTTTGGTTTCCTCAGGTTATGTCCGACCTGGTCACTACCACCGCTGGTTCAAAGACGTCACCAACATGAACTTCGACTGGAAGAGCGAGGACATTGACCAAGGAATTCCGGATTCAAGTGAAGAGCCGGAGTCATCAGAATCATCCGAGTCATCAGAATCGTCAGAATCGTCCGAATCCTCTGAATCCTCTGAATCATCAGAAGTACCAGAAGAGTCAGAAGAACCTGAACCTGAAATGATCCAATAGTCACATCCGTGCGCCTACGTGGGAAACGGAAATCTAAACAATAAATAATATTATAAATCATTATTTTAGTAGATATTCTATTGTCACAGGTGCTGTGCGTGAAATAAATAATTTCGAAAACAAGGCAACAGTTTTTTTTTAAAGCGGTCCTTATTTCAAAAGGAATATTTTGCAGTTAAAAAATAACAAATAGAAAGCAACTTAGCTCGCTATTTTTAAAATCCATTTTTACAATGTTACTTATTGTAGGTATATGTAGCAACGTAGGGCGTCCTGAAAAATCATAAAATGTAAATCTCCTTAAAGTGTTGTCCGAATTACAATCTTCATAGACTATTATACTGATACAGTCAGTTATGGGAAAATGCTTGTAACTTAGAAAGCGATATTTATTTATTGCAACAAGAACGACTCATTTTTCTTAATTTGAAGCAGTTCCGTGCAGTCCTTATATACTTTTATAGAAATATTATTGGTTTATAAAAAGTTGCATGTGTTGGTAAAGACTGAATGACTGACACATTTAATAAAACAAACTGTTTAAATATTTCGTCGTCGTCGTGTCGAATATAGAAATTCTTCCATTTTAAAAATTGAATTTTGATAACAGTATAATAGATAAATTTGGGATAACTGGCAGTCTATGTCTTCTCAGACATACTAGTATTTGAAACAAGATCCCTCATGTCTCTAATCATGGAAACAAAACCAAAGAAAATGTTAATCGCAATCAGTTATGTTATCTCCGCTCGATAATACACTTAAGTCACAATTATTGACAAGTATTTGATTTCTGATTAGTTAGCAACCGGCCAGCATGGCTATCGTGTACTTCGTAGGCCTCCTGGCCCTGTTGGGAGTTGCGCAGGTATGGATGCCTTTTTATATACTAATATTATAAATTCGACAGTTTCTGAAGATGTTTGTTGAGAAAGAAACCATTTATTTATCCATCGTTCAACACCAATAAAAATAAAATAACCACATAACTTAAAATATATTAATGCTAGTGAAGATCAACTTAGATGTAATACCGCATCTAGTCGCTTTAGATTCGTACACTACTCTAGCTTTTGCCCACCTTCTTACCAGCAATTAGATTAACATAAAATCTGTGCGCATTTTATATGTAATGTCAAATATTAAAAAAATTACGAGTACGCTGAACTGTACCTAAGTTGTTACCAAATATGTTCTCATGTAAGTGAATTTCTTGCAATTCTTAATGATAATAAAGT
>DWNJ01001553.1:0-11836 GCA_018250275.1 Udranomia eurus
AAAACTTGCGCTACAATTTAATTATAAAATAAAACCTCAAAATGTTAGAGGTGAACGAGGACGAAAAAGGTAAGCGTCTGTCTTCGCTCTATAATATAAAATCTATATTTTTGATTCTACAAATAACATTGAATTAAAGTTGTAGGTATACCTAAGTGTCAGAGGTTCATGGAAATATAAACATTTAGTTGTACACCGATCAATTTTAATATTTTAACGCACAAAACCTATTTTAGAAAAGATTGTATTTTTACATAACCATTCTAAATAAAATACTCTCCGTAATCGCATGTATGATGCGAGCAGAATTCTCATCTATATGTGATTTCAATAATATGATTGGCCATAATCCTCATATGTTGAATACGAAGCGAAGGGAAACTATAAATAAATGTTAATACCAGAAACACTTAATCCAATAAAACACATCCATCCATAACAAAATTAAAACCTAATGCGTTAAAACATTACTCCATTATAATATCAAAAGATTTAAATCCTACTATCGTTGAATCTTATTTCAAACGACTCCAATATACTCGTACATCTCCAATATGTCAACAGAAAGATAAGCATTCGATTTTGCGAAAGCAAAAGAGCTAAAGAATAGTTCCTAACTAAACATAGGAAATCACTGATTAAGCTAACAAATTTCATGCACAAATCACATCACCAACGTTGTACCGAAAATGAAATATTGAATCTATCGATGGAGCTGTTCCACTGTATATCTGTCTACAGAATTTGGTCTCTATCCACACTTCGCTACCAATCAGGAGTCAGGAGCTACGAACTAATATTAAGCACCGACCTACAACATTTGTATCAATAATATTCAAGTGTCTGTTATTTCAATGTTGGCATAATTCAACCCAAACCGACTGCTTTAAGATGAGGATAGAGTTTCTATAGAGTAGATTCATGTATTTCTTTCGAATTGTCTTTTTATCCTAAATAGTCTAATATTTACCTACGACTATGAAATTGTTGTTTTTCATTAAATAAGTTAACGCACTTTTTTTCTATATTTTTTATTTTTATTAATCAAAGTTGCCCACGCAATCAATGCATTTTTGTCACCGTAGTGATAGAGCCTTCTTCTTAAAAAAGTTTGCTGGACGAGAGGCGAAGAATTCATTTTGTACTGCCCCTAGGGTATTGATTTTTTTCCACGTCAAGAAGTTATCCAAATTCTGGAAAAAATAGAGGCAAGGTCTGGTGAGTACGGTGGATGGCGGAGAATTTCCAACCCCAGCTCTTGTAATCACTGCGAGAAATGTTTTTGTAGTTAACCGCAAATTATAATAAATACTTTCCAATACCAAGTGATGGGTTGTAATATTAGTATTTAGTATTGTTTATTTCTTATGTGTGTTTTAAATAGTTGCGCGAAATTAATAAAAAACATTAATGCTTCTGTATAATGTAAACACAACTCACATAGAAAGCCGCAGGAAAAGCTTGTTGTACACACAACGCATTTTTCATTCAGGTACAATGAAATATTATGTTTTCCTTAAGAGAAGGCATGCTGACACTTGTAATCTTACCCTCGACGAGTATAAGATTATGCGTGTCAACTAATATTTCTTGTAATATGCCTTTACACATCGGTAGGTACTGGAAGAATGCTTCGTAAATTGTGTTTATATTCCAAAAGATTCATCTCATGAACGAATTATACGTTACTCCGAAACGAAATACAACGGCACCGACTACAGTTGTTCAAATATTTAATTTGCGTCCTCTTATCTTGTCTTTACATTTATTATACCTCATACAAAACTCAACATCATCTAGATCAACGTATTATTTAGTATTCGATATAAATAGACTTGAAAATTTATTAGAATAATAACAAAACATTAATAAACATTTTTTGAGCCTAAATGGGTGAACGTGATATTTAGACTACTGTTAATTAAAGTTTAAAGCAAAATTATAGATAGAGAGAGAGAGAGATAGAGTACCACTAGTAGAGATGGTACCATGTATCTCTCGCTGCATCTTATAGACTAATCTACTAGAAATTGAAGGTGGTAGAACCTTTTACGACTCCGGAGGCACCACCGCCACACCTATTTCTGCCTTATAACAGCCGTGTTCTTGCTGATATATTTTGGTTTGAAGGATGTGGTCAGGGAGACAGTAGTAGTAGCAGATTAGCAACGCATTTGTGGTCGACCTAAGAAAGGACTTCGATCCTGTCTTGGGTTGATTACATATATCCATGAACGGCATTAACCACTTACCATCAGGTGGACTGCGTGCTCGTTTGCTACCTTAGAATATATTTATAAGTTTGATTTCATTTGAAGTTTTGATGATGTGATACGTATACTATGTACAATGTTAGTTCGCTGTCTGCTTTCACAAATCTGAAATATATTTCGCATGTAGTAATTAATCTCACAAGTAGGCTCGACCCTTACATTCGACTTTCTAAGGTCGAACGGCAACGGCCTCGTAAATTAGCTGAATTACTTTCATATACGAGGAACGAAAACACGGAAAGTCGCTGTCATTTATTATTATTACCTTGCTTGTTATTCATAAATTAAATATGTTTGTTATTTTTATTTTATTTACTCAGTATTTTGCTTTAATTACCTCTTTGATGATAAATTCATTACAACCAATCAAAACAAGAAAATCTATCCTAGCTTTCGTTATTTTAATGAAAACCGAAATTTCACGCTTAGTTTGCACATAAAACAGGTATAGCTAATCGCTTTTCAACCTAAAAACCCGATATGTTACTCACGTAAAAAAGTATTATTCATACACCTACTCCCAAGTTTCCTTTGACAAGCCGCATATACCTGTATGAATAGAAAGTCTCAAGCAATGTCTCCGCCACTGCTTCGCATGACAACCCGCTTTCTATAGTTGTTCCGTCACGAAAAGCTTTTAAGAAATTTTCTAATTTTATTACCTCCTCCAACGCCTTGGCCGCATTCTCTCGCTAAAGAGCTTTGTTGGAACTGTACCAGAACAGATTTTAATATATAAATCGAATCGTAAGGTATGGATAGATTTTCTGTTTTGTACATAGGTATTAGCGACAAGTTAATCTTATTTATTTGTATCAAAATAGCGTCAAACGAATGTAATAAAAATGTATAAAAGGTGCAAATAGTACTATTTCTTATTTCTAAGAATAAAAAATCCTCTAACACTTGTTAATATTCATTTAAATATTGAAAATACGTACGTATTTATTAGTTTAATTTATGCGACGAAATGACAAAAATGTGAAAATCCGCGCCGATAACGCGGCGAAATATTTAAAAGTTGGGGGATATAGTAGCGACGAGAATTTCTGACGGACACTACCCTCACACTGGCTTCATACCCGATTAAAATTCAGCGCCGACAGCGACTCCTAGCTCGATATTCTTGTAACAATACCGAGTACAAAAGCTTAGCACGTTCGTTTCTCGAATGGCGGGCTTCCGGAACCACCATCAGCAGTAATAACTGCGTTGCTACTTCCAACAGATAAATAACAAGCCCGCTTCCAAAGGCACGTTTCAATTAAGAAATGCTTAATTCACTAGATGCCGCCGTTCATACGTTATGAGTGTACTGTACACAAACCTTACATTTTACATAGAAGTACCTATCCTATGATACCATTGGTAAAGTGTACAAGGTCTCCCGCTCGTTCTATTCATAAATGCTTTTCTAATTACTCGTCGGCATAACGAGACTCTAACCTACAATTCAATGGTTTTAAAACTATAAGAAGCTTGTAGCAATGTTGTCAATAGGCTGTCTAATCTAAACTATTTTCGACGATCGATTTGAAGAAATCAAATTAAATTTTAACATGAACGAAATTAAAATTTGCCATTTATCGTTTGAGCTATTCAGAGTTCGCTGATTTACAAAAGGCTTATCGAATTTCAAATACAACTTTTAGTTTATGAAATTCGAGAGAAGGTATACAAGTTTGTTGAAGGTGTCTAGAAACTGTAGCGGCCTTTTGTCAGGCTTCGCAACACTAATTGCTAACAGACCAGAATAATGTCACAGAACATTAATTATCTCGTTAGTGTTTCTGAAAATGAAAATATTTCTTTAACAAAGCTATATTTCTATAAAAATAACACAAAATTCAACAGATATAACATTTAGGTTAATGGATCTCATAGTGCATATAATTTTGACACCTACATAATTTGCATATTTTATTATCTGTATAAAAAACCGAATAAGTATACTATTTACAATTGAAGCGGCTTCAATTCTAAAATTTGTAAAATAATTGGGCTATTTCCCAATGTGTGTTTGTTGGACTTATCAAAAGTCGTGGGTTCAATTTTCACTCCCCCATTGCATTATTGACGTGAAGCCACTGCTAACACAAGTCTTAACTCCTAACTCTCCTAACTTAACTGGAGAGGTCAACAAAATCACTAGTATGTATTGACATGCTAGTAACTAAAAAATTACAATTCAGTATTCTCTTTGAATTGAAATACCCCGGTCACAACATTGTGGTCGGACTAAAACAAATGACCGCCCATAATTTTGCCGGTTCCGCAAAACATACCTACTTCACATAGTTACAAGGCTATAAAATATCGCATAGATCATACACGAATGACCGCTCAAACCTCGCCAGGTTCAGTGTCAGTGGAAGCCTTTTTAAATCTCGTTACCAACTTTTCGCATACATGAGTGCTTTTAGGAACCGCTTTAAAACATTAAAACGTTGAAGACTAATGTCAAAAGCCTTTATTCTGCCATTACAGTTGTGAGTCTAATTTCTCCTCTGCGCACTTCTTAAATTTGACAAGTTTTGAGGTTTTATTTAATAACCAAAAACGGAGTAGTTGACGTGATAAAAACTTGTACTACTTTGTACAAGTTATTATCACGTCTGTCTGTCTATTTTGTACAGAAAGGGCTACGCGTTACTCTATGAAAAGTCTCTTGCTTTTTTATGACTGGGAGGTAGCAAACGAGCATGCAGTCCACCTGACGGTAAGTGGTCACTGCCGCCCATGGACAGCTGTAATCAACCCAAGACAGGATCGAAGTTCTTTCTTAGGTGGACCTGAAATGCGTTGCTAACCCTGAGGACTAAGTTGGAACGCCTCGGTTAAGTATGTCTCCTTAGACTCTTACTTTATATAAATATCGGGGTTTGAAAAATTAAAATATATAGAAATGCTTCATTAAATTATTGAAAATTACACGATGGATCAATGATATTTATTATTGGTGGCCAATTAATAATGTAATTAATCTGAAAGTTTGTGCGTTCATGCGTGGGTTTGATGTTGTTTATACGCCAAAATAGTTAGTTGTTGTGGAACACAACACAAATAGAACATAACACAGATAACCGAAATTCGGTAAATACAAAATAAATAATAATTAATATTTACTACTACTCACCACTTCCATCCTTTGAACATCGGTGATTAATTTTCCTTAATCATGTTTAAGCACAATACAAAGGATTAGTATGTAATGTGTTTAAGGGCATTTTATAATTGGACGCAACCCTTGCTGCTGCTTAACGTGCCCTCCGAAGCACGCACATGAATATGCCACTATCGGTCAGACCCATCATGTTACTGACCGCGCCCCACGCCCGACGTTGCTTAACTTGTATTATCATATGAGATCCACATAAGTCGCGCGGCTTCGCTTAAAGCTTTAAATACATCATACATTAGTAGAGAAAAAACATAATAAAGTTTGACAACTGCATATATTTAAGAAAATATTCATAATGATAGTACAAAAACTTTAACATTTCATCATTATGCGCGAAATGATGCTTGCGATTGACCAACTTGAGTAATCTATCAATTTAACTTACTTGCCGTGTTAACCCCCGCTACTGGCATTTAATTCGACAACACGAAGCTGGTGATAAAATTTTTACTATATCCTCAAAGGGATAGTTTCGCTAACGCGACCACGTGAATAACCGAGGGAAATAAGGATTCCTTCGACCGTTAAATTTACGACTTGTCCCAAGGAAAGCCTTGTCTCCCACCCGAGATCTCTTTTTATAATTTATTTGGTTTGTTACGACCGCACGTCCGCGTTGCTTCTATCGAAATAATATATGTCCGGTTAGACGGTCGCTGCAATGAATGGAATAAATGCTTAAATTGGTCGTGCTCTTCCTATTGCTTGCGTACTCGTATATGTATATACGCATTATTTCTTCGCACTTATTAGAGGTATTTGACTATTTGTATTTATGCAGAGTAAACATAGAAAGACCAAATTGCCTACAAGCACGTAGATACCCTCTCTAGGTTGTGAGTTGCACACATAAGCTTTTTTTCCTCATACAGTTTAGAGATTCTATTCCTGTAGAGATGAAGTTCCGAATAGCGTACAAGCGTGAGTTAATTGTAAGTGTATAAGTATAAGCAGTAACTTGTAGATAGTAGTCATTGGAATCTATTTAATCTCAAACATGACCGAAAATCTATACTATAGAAGATCGCACGTTGCGGCGAGCTCAGCTCTTGAGAATTAAGGTACATCCACGTGTAAATAACACACTTACACACTACAACTGAAACAAAAAAATGCGGAAACGGTATCGTTATAACACATCTAAAGGCAAGTAGGTTATTTGTTATTCTTAGTAATAAACATAAAAAATACACTACCAGCTTCTGCCGATTTGAATAACAGTTACTTCGAATTACAAATAAAAAATTTCGCGCATATTAACATTGATGTGAATTCTCTTGATTTTGACACCCAATTCAATGCCTAAAGTCGTAAACGCTTAATAAATATAAAAATTAAATTATTTAGTAATTGCTACTAGCCGTATAATAGAGTGGATGCGTAATTATACTAAAAACCCATTATAGAGGTTATTGATAGATATAATTATCGTAACAGCGCAATATACACTGCTTCCGTAATTATCGTTTAATTGCACGTTTTCGTATTCTCATTTGGCAGTTAATCTGACACCGGTTATAAGCATTACGAGTTCTCAGATGTATAAGATAAATTAAGTTATTATAAGTAATTTACATTTTTAGACTGTGTTAAATATACGGAATGGAACAAGGGGATGTGTTCACTTTGAGGTATCCAACTAACGTTTGTACTGAAGACATATTCAAGTAAACAAATGTCAATTGACTGCAGTGATCACTTAACATCGGTTGGACTGCATGCAAATTCGCTACCTTAATATTATATAAAAAAAAAAACTATTCCATATTTACTGGCATTTGTTTACATGGAACTAAAAGTAACGTGCAAAGATATTCGGTAGCAAAAAGCGTCCCCAGTCCGATAGGTGCGTTCTGTTTGGGGCTCGGTAAAAGAATATTCAAAATAACACCAGCCGTATAACGACATCGCCGCGCCAGACAGGATTCCCCCATCATAATGACGCGGTCATGTCCAATCTTTTCGGCCGGAGCATGCTCACAGTGTGTGAAATTTATGGAAATTGCATTTCCGCATTATGTCCGACGCGGTGTAATGTAAGTCTGCGGAAAAGTTTTCTTAGAGAACGATGACTGCGCATCCCTTCACATTGTCATGCTGTCTGATCTTTGACAGATTGAATATTCGTCGTGTATTGGTTTTTGATATTTGTCATAAGCTTTTATTTAACTTGTCTGTTCTGTTCTTATGATTTAAAGTCATTTATTTTTTAAATTTATTCTTACAGATTGAGCAAAACTTAATATTGGCAAGATAAAAAAGTGTTTTTTCAACCATTTTGCCTGTGAATATCTTTTCTGGCAATACACATAGTGAAAGAGAATCTTAAGAGTAAAGTGTCTATTTCTTCTATATACTTTTTATCAACTGCTACAATGTTTATTACATGTTTAGAGAGATTATTTTAACATGAACAAAAGCGTTTAGATCTACTTTACGTAATTTCAAATACTTGGAATTTTCAATGTCAAGCATTTACATTAAAAGCCCTGATAATATTCCGATATATTCGATAAATTCGCAACAAAAAAAGAAGTAGGTAGTTTTTGTTAACGCCGTCTTGAAGTCTGCTTATTAAAAGCTGCAAAAGCGAACTGGGAGCTGGCTAATAAAAAATTAACTATTACTACGTTGGAATCTCTTTAAAGTTAGAACAGGATCATAAACACAAAGATCCTTGGGGTTAAGACTCGGGGTAATAAAAGGAAACTTCATTAAAGTTGGCCAAAGATACCGCCAAAGTAATACAAGGCGCACATTTTAAGTATTCCATGTTCTAGCTTGAAGAACGTCGATTACCGCATTTCAATCTAAATCGCTTCGTGCTATGAGACTTCATGTGCCATAATATACATCTAATTATTCAGTCGCGGGTTCGATTTCTAGAAAATTCAATGTTTTCGATTACAGATGTTATTTGCGTTGCGTGTGTTTTTACTTCGGGCCTTTGCATAATTCATTTATGCAATTTAAAAAGAAATAGTTATAGCTTTCTTTAAACGTATTTTTTCTTCTTACAATAAACAACTTTGGATTCCAACAATAGTATGAAAAATTTTATGCCGTAACGAATGCTGAAAAAAATTTGAATCTATCGTAATTTTTTCGGGATGTATCATAGTTTTTTAAAATAAAATTATCTAAGCTTTAATTTTTAGATGTATAATAGCTGTATAAAGATAATTCATTATTTTAAGTTTCATTCTTCTTTACACAACACCAGGACAACGTAGAAAAAAACCTATCGATATCGACTTGGGTAACTTCAATGGTCAATACTTACATCGGATAGCCAACAAAGTTCTAATAGAAGTACGTGAGCTCATCCCCCCGAGACCAGGAACTTCGCTATATCTTAAAAGAATGAGAAGTTAAGGGAGTTATCGCTAAACTTTTTAAATGTTAGATTCCGTGGTAAAAAATTGAGTTCTTTTGTAACCTATACCATTTTTGTCATTTTGTTTTTGGCTTTAAATATGATCAATTTTCTCTTCAGTGCTTTTTGTGATATAATATTACTTATATATATATATATTACATTTTAACTTTGTTTTTCCGCAAATGTTTTATAATATTGCACTTTAATTTTGTACTTCCATATAATTATAACTTCTATTAACTATTGAATAGAATATATTCAATAAACTTATTTAGTAGTAGTAGATCTTATTTTGTAGGGCGACTTTTATAATATTATATATGTCAGTCCTATAGTACTTTCTATAACGAATACAACATACTTGTACTTTATATACCAAGTGTTCTCTAATTTCAGATGGCTATTTCAAATGTATTCAATAATAAATAAATTATATTTTATTAAGATAAAAAAATTAAAGAAATGCGTTCCAATTGAAATTGTTCAAATTGAAACGAAAAATGTCTAGAACGCGATACACCGAAGGTATTTTCTTTCCTTTTTCCTTCTTTGAATACTAAAAGAACAGAACTCATTCTACTACAAAAATAATGTCATAAAAAATGTTAAATAAACAGAGGTCTATCCTTTCTTTAGTGTCGCCGTTCCTCTCGTCTTTGAAACCGAGAAACATAGAGTAGGCTAAAACAGATAACTTGCTATTTTTATCAATTTTTTTTTTCAATATTAATGTTTTTCTTTTTATTCATTACGTTGCTAGCTTGTTATCTTATTCAATTTCTTACAGCCATTCAAAATGGAGATACTTTAAGAAGGCTTATATGATATGCTGATTTAAGTATTGAAAAATAAATTATTATGTATATTCTATGTATTTCATTAAAAAAATCAATATAGTATGACCAATATAAGTAATGAAAATTTTATTCTTAACATATACAGTCTAAATAGGAACAATTGCAAAATTGAAGAAATATAATTTTAGTCTAGAATTCTTGAACAGTATATTTCTGTGTTTAACGTCTCTACATTGCAAAGCGAACGAGATGAGTAAAATAAAAATGCTGAGTCGCAGGACATAAACGAAAGTATGCATTATTATGATGACGATTTCGAATAGGGATTCAGGATTAAAATTGTCGTGTTTGCTTTAGTGTTAAGCGATGCATATACATTGAAGCCATTTGAATATTTATAAATGAGGTCGGTTGTAGCAGGTAGTTGCCACTTAAACAACACAAAAATGTATTCATAATAAGTAATCAATACTCAAATTTGTAAGTACCCACATAATGGTAAGTAGTAATGCGTTGCTACCCCTGAGGGCTAAATTGAAACGTCTCGGCTAAGTATGTCTCCGTTACGAAATCGTTAACAAATTTAATGGACACAGTAAATAATCCCACACTTTTAAAACATAAATATTCATTCTTGAATCTAGTCAGTTTTATATCTCGAGAATTTCAAAAAGATTGCTTCCCGCTTTGTAATAGAATTTTAAACTAAGCACCAAACGGATTGCTGTTATAAGCGATATTCATGTAGGTTTCGAAAATGATATACATATAGGTTATGTTAGGAAATCTTTTTCTTAAATAAGAACTATTCTTGTTCTTAAAAGAAGCAGTCGGTATTTTTTACTTTTCTATATACATATAATGCAAAAATAAAGGAACTATCTACGCGTATATTTAACGGAACTATATGTCCATATCTCTTTTAAATTGTCCAAAAAATAATTTTCAGTTCCACTAAACTCCAACAAACAAAGGTTTTGTGAAGTACATATACCGGAAACACTCGTTAAAAACTGTATTTTTTTAAATAATTCTTGCTTAGTATTGTAAGTAAAATACAAATTTGTTCATTGATCATACGTAATGCAGGGTTGACGATCGATTGAAGTAAAAGTGATTTAATGATTCAATAATTTAAGTTTGACCCATTGACGAAGTTCCATATGCTTAAAACTATTGTTATAAATAGGAACAGAAGTTATATTTAACGAGAAATAATAAAGAATTTAATATAAACTGTATAGGTACTCGGATACTCTTAGTATTCGATGTATTCAAAAATATTCAGTTAACTATCCTAAAAATATATTCGGTATAGACATATTGGTGCAATATCTCTCATATTTCTCGTATCGCTTATGATGAACAAATATGTTGTTTCTACTTACAAAACATTTTCTCTGGAATATCTGGAGAATTCGGAAAGATTGCTTTTCCGCTTCAGTAATGGAATTTTAAATCAACCGCTCGGACACGATCACTATAAAAATAATCATCCCGTAAACGGTTTCAGCTCAAAAAGTATGAAAGGGATGAAATATTCTATTAGACTAAATACAGTTTAGGTTACCTGTACGTTAATTTACTGACGTCATATTACAAGGGTCTTTTCAAATACCTACAAATTGATGAATCAACAGATCTGATAATAAGTATGAATTTCCTTACAAGTTCCTATAAATTCCCTATTAAGTATGACTTTTGTAGTTTATCTAATGACTTTTTGTCCCAAATGTTATGTAACTGCACATATACATGTATGTATACATACACACAATATACCATTATAATAATATCACGAATATGCAGTTTTTATTAGACAACTTTATTGTCACATTTTTTCCTATTATCTGTATTACGTGTAGGACCTAGAACCATTTAATAGCCTTAAGTTGTCAGAACATTTATATAAACTGCTGTTACAAAGTACTAAAACCAATGAAGATAATGGTGAATGGTGAAAGTCAAATAATTCTACCCCTGTTTATTACGTGTGACTACTTAATGTAAAAAGGTTTCGTCCGTCCATTGCATATCGTAAGTTATACTGAATATAAGCTCACCATTCAGTGGATTGCACAGAAATCTTGATAAACAAAATGAATAGCGTACTCTTGAAATCGAGCCAACTAGGTATTGCTTAATCACTAACATTGCGAATTGAATTTCATAAGCTAAGATGCTGGTTCGTAACTTTTATGACTAA
>DWNJ01001554.1:0-11836 GCA_018250275.1 Udranomia eurus
CTATCGTATGTCCAAACTAAAGGGTACAGGAGACTAGAAGTACTGTTAGATATGCATCCATTGATTAGTTATTTTTCAACCGATTAATAAATAAATAAAATAATGGAGTCGTTATCTTGCATTGTTTAGGGAAATAAATTGAATCCTAAATAGAAAAACTTAAATAAATATACAGCGTTCTAGCTATCTGTTCGAGTTTTCAAAATAAATCCGTTGAGCAGTGTCATGAATGGATGCAGTACCGTTGCGTGGGTTCCGCCGTCAATGGCCTGGTCGCCGTTCGACCCTGTTGCCCTATCGATCCTTATAAATGCAGCCTACAGCCCCCAGACACAGCAATTTGCTTGGCACAATTTATTTTAGCTAACACGCGCAAACATGCACACAGGGTTCAAATATCAACAGATAATTTAACACGGCGCATGTCTTATTTATTACTCATGAAGTCGAGACTTTACTGTTAACTACAGGTAAAGGTTTCTTTGAATATGCATTAAACAGTCATACTAAACTTAAGGTAATAAATTGTGTAATAATATTCTGCGACAAAACTGCTATAAACTATTTTATTGTCGCCATTTAACAATTTTTGACGGTTTATTAATAAACTTACATGGAAAAGGGCATACTACGAGTATATCATCATTTCTCCAGCTTTGGTTTCCATCAACGACTGCATCTCCTAAAAACTTTCTTTTAAAAATTAATAGACTGCAGGAGTCACCTCAAATGAAAACGGAATAAAACATGTGTAACTTCAGCTGTTATGAAAATAAAAGTAACGTGTAACGTTACGTATTTAAGCTTCCGTTCTAATTTTAGGGCCATTAAAATGTTGCTCAGGTCTTCATTAATTATTATCGTACAGATAACGTTAATCGTGAATAGATAACAATGTTGAATGAGTAATAAAATTAGGATAAACTTATTCATAATTCTAGACAGCCAGCTACAGGTACATGATCGCTAATACAAATGTTTAGAGCGACATGAAGGTGTATGTCAATGAAATGTAGTTAATTGGCACATCTTTGTTTTTTGCTTGTGGAGCGTTTAATTCAATTATCCCATTGACAGGCGATGTCAGGTTAGACATGACGGACTGCAAAAACTGCGCAGTGTCGGCACAGACGATCGAGTCCGCGGGCTTTATCCACTCTAGCATCTGACATACGACCTACTTATCTCCGGTAATAAAACTAATCAGGATAGCAGTTATTAATTAACACAGTTACTTCCGACACAAAAGAATCAGACGTTAAAACATAACGGGTTGGGACTGCATACGTTTATGCCGTTAGTTAAAGTTATCTATTTACGTTTGCATCAATGTAAACAGTGGGCGAATAAAAGTACGAGTAAATATTAATACGGAAATAAACATCGACGTAATGAGAAACCCGTCGCTTGACACTAGTACAGATGAATAATCTTATCTAAGCGTACATCGCTTCACACAGAATAAGTTCCATGTGTATTGTCTCGTCTTTTGTTTACACAGTTTGCTAAAATGGTAATTTGTTATATCAGATTCATACAGTCAGAAATATTCCTTCATTTTCGCACAAACGAAATATGGACGGTATATGGCGGAATACGGACATCACTTAACAAACAACGTTCAAATGTGATACATCCAATTTTTACACTCGTCATACGATGTCGCGGCGCTTGTCTTCGTCAGAAATCAATGTCGTTTGCGATGGTTGTGGCCTGTGCCCCTCGGGAGGGTGGCTCCCACCCTCGCTCTATAAATCACTGTCCGTAAGAACCGCAAAGAATTGAATATAGAAATATCGGCAAATAATCCCGGTCGGACACACGACGATGACAACAATTGTAGCACGTGGCGCGGAAATTAATTATACATGTGGAACTTGACATATTGGTACGATCGCCGTTTTATTTTATGTGTAAATAATGTATTTTTGCTGGAACTTCGGTGTCTCATTCAAAATTGCTCGAGAAATAAGAAAGCTAATGACAGATAGGTATATCTATCATTAGCTTTCATGACATAATTATTATAGAAAAACATACGTTTCTACTAATGTTAATGATTAGAATTGATTGCTTAAGTCTTGACATATAAGATAATGATAATAACAAACATATATGTACGAATATAACGGATATCAACTTTTAACATCACAACCGCCTGAACTTCTGTTTACGACGATGTATGTACATATACATATGCGACGATACTCCCTAAAATTGTAATGGAGCTTGCAGCGTTGTTTCGGTTGTAGTAACTTGAACTTTGCAAGTATACTGTAAACTTCTATAAGATGTATTTTACCTATGCACGTAAATGCAATTACTCGTAGTTATTCGAAACCTGTTTTCAAATGTGGTGTGGAGATGAATATAGGATCTCGAATAGATTTTTAATTTAATAATATAAGTTATTTATTAGTCTCTACCTTCCCTGAAATAAGTCTTCAAGCTTTTAATCAAGTTTAATATTTTTCGTAATCTGATACGTAAAATATAACGTTTGTATTCTCCTACATATAAGGCGAAGATTACGGCTATAGTACGAGGATATTAACGCTAATACCCAATTATAGACTCGACAGATAGGCTCGGTTTGGGCAAAGAAGATTAGTTTCCCAACGATAGAGTAGGGGACTCTCCACTCCATTGAAATGCTCTGATCCTGCCACTGACGGGTCAATTTTTACCAGTTTCGTATAATGCGGAAGATTAAACGATTAGACCTTTGTGTATAGTTCAAATGTTTAACGTAGTACGCTTTATAACTTAATGAAAACGGTATTTAATTGAATACAATCATTACCTTTTAAACATGCCTTGTTACTGAACATTTAATTCTAGTTTCAATTCTTATTTATAGATTCAAACAATTCATTTAATGTTTTACTAACTTTTTAATAGTATG
Source organism: Udranomia eurus (assembly GCA_018250275.1). NCBI lineage: Eukaryota > Metazoa > Arthropoda > Insecta > Lepidoptera > Hesperiidae > Udranomia > Udranomia eurus. Next base: position 2,906 of record DWNJ01001554.1, read on the forward strand.
TAAAACGTAAAAAAGTACAATAATTTAGTGAACTTATTTGTGGAGCTACGTGTTAGTCCTAAGGGGCAAACCCGTACTTATTTACATAGAGGTTATCAAAGATATACACTGACTATTAGATGAATTAGGAATGATAACATTAAAATAACCGATATGTATATATTAGCTTTTAGTAAACAGAAGGTATAAGAAGGTGAAAGATCTCGCTAAAGGAATTAATAATCAATACATCGTCAAAGGATTGCGCAGGTGGATCAATCGATAAGTTGGTACCTAGCCCATGCTAATTACCATATTTTTAACATAATATGTGCACACGTTTGGTACGGGTACTGTCCAACGTCCCAATAAGAATAAACAGTTGGAATACTTGTGTTGCTTTTTGAGTTTAAGGTCACCAAGACCGTAAACTTAGAAGGCAACACATTATTATATATTAAATAATAAATGGGGGAGACCTATGTCCAGCAGTGGAATATTAAATTCAAAATCATTTATTTCATATAGCCCTGTGTTCGGGTTTGAAGCGTGTGGTCAAGGAGACATACATAACCGAGGCGTTCCAACTTAGTCCTCAGGGGTAGCAACGCATTTGTGGTCGTCGAAATAACTTTGATCCTATCTTGGGTTGGTTACAGATTTCCATGGATGGCAGTGGCCACTTACCATCAGGTGGAGTGCATGCTCGTTTGCTATCTCGCAGTTATTAAAAAAAGCCGAATTTCGCTGTTATAAGGCAGAAATAGGTGTGGAGATGGTGTAGTCTCAGCAGGTATATTTTTTTGCCTGTCCCAAATTTTTATATTAAATTATGTGAGTTTATTTTCTACTTCCCGTTTAGTTCACTCACCAGGGCTATCCTTCGGTTCCATCTTCAGCTGAGCGAAGGTCTGGGCACAAGAGCTCAGCACCTGCTCGTAGTCGCAGATAGCGACGTGGGTTCCATTCACGATCTTCGGGCTCATCGGGCTGTTAGCCAGGAGCAGGCTGGTGCCGAATGTCGCGTTGAGCTCCCGAGTTTCTGCAGGTTCAAGAACTGACATGTATCTTGAACCTTACTAATATTATAAATGCGAAAGAGTGTGACGATGAGGATGGTTGTTACTCTTTCACGCAAAAACTACAAAAAAAAAGGATTTTTTTTCAGTTATTTAGTTATATCAGAATAGCACATGGCCTATAATTTATAAGGATTTTGTAAACATTGGCCAAAATATAACGATAAGTGTCAAGTAAGTTGGAAGAAACTGCCATTCTACGTAACAACATAGCAACGGCTAGTTTTATATAAGCGGAAACTCATGACTGGCCATCATATATTTGTGATTGTTAATTTACCTTTTATCTAGCTAAATTGTAGCCAATATTAAGTAAGGGCGTGGGACTTACAATGGCAATCAATAGATCGTGGGCTCGAACCAGAATTCCCTATTGCGCTAATGACGAGAACTCACTCCTAACACAAGCCTTAGCTTACTTGGGGGGGGTTAACAAATTACTAGGATTGGCTTACTAGTATATAGTTCAAAACAAATTATATAACCAGATACAAGGGACATGGGACAGGTAAACTAATCAGAAAAATTGTAAAAAAATCACATTTTACAAATATTTGGAAATTTCAATTCACCGAAGATTTGTATGTTTGTTTTTATTATGTTGAACTCTTTAGGAATCTTTTAAGCCTTTTTCATTTTGGTTGCAGACGAATTACAATTGAATTACATTACAAACATTTGTTTACCTTTCAAAGAGATCCTTGGTTTCTTGGGCACCACAATATTTCCGTTCTCCGAGCCGAACATATCCATTAGTATTTCCGAAGCCACCGTTTTGATCTCATTCCAATCATCTGTGGAATATATAAATAATTTAAGCAACTTTGAGAAAGGTAAATGGTTCTACGTATATTTTGTATAGTCTTAACTTAATATTATATTAATTACGTTTTCATTCACTTTTTTTCACTTTCATTGTTCCAGTTCTAAGTTAATTAATCTTAGTCTGAAGTTTGGCAACAATTAAGTTGTATTATGACGATTGACGGTGATATATCATTTTATAGTTTTCGAATTAAATTAATGAAATAAAGCCCAATTTATTTACCCATACATTTCCGGTAAAAATAAATGAAGTATGAAGACTTTTAAAATACACCAATTTTTACTCCAACCTTTCTTTCTCTAACCTTTTCCTATTATATGAAGCAACTTCACTTATACCTCAGAATATTCTGCCCTGGGTTGACAGTTTATCTGGTTAGGAACCTTCTCAGTTCTGGGATTATGATTCAGGTCAGTAAGCACTTTTGAAAATCTCCAAGCTCAAATCCTTTCCTCTAACTCAAGGTAATATAACAAATGCTGGATTTACTTTATTACCTCAGGTTGAAGAAGGCGCGTCTGAAAGTCTCCAACCACGTAACGTACAGACAAAAGCAAGAATCAACAATTACCCAAGATGTCCTGGACAGTAGTCCGCTGGGAGGTGACAGTGAACCTGATGACGTACACGCCTTTGAAGCAGGCGGGCACGGCGTGGATGTAGCCCCGCGCGTTGAGCCTCTTCAGCAACCGTTCCGTGAGCGCGTTGTCGCCTTTCAGCCGGAACGCTACCATGCCTATTGGATAATAAAATCATAACATATTAACACATGCCATATTAAAATATTAACAATAAAAACATTTACGCACATTGAAATTAAATATTGAAGGTGGTACAACCTTTTACGGTTCGAGTCCTAGGGCACTACCGCCACACTTACTTCTCTCTTATAAACGCAATGTTCTCCCTGCTGTGGTGGCGTGGTGCCACCGGAGTCGGTCCGTAAAAGATTTTACCATCTTCAAAAGCGCCTTCTTAAGAGCAAGAGTATTGGGGACTTACCCAAATTTCTCGGTTGGGGTATTTCAAATCGTTGACCAGCAAGAACGATGGCTTCAAACTTTTGGGCCAAGCGAACGCTCTAGAAATTGGACCAAAAAAGATAACGTTAGTAAAATAAAAATATATCTAAAAGTGAAAAGATCAGATAGTACGATATGTTTTAAATATTTTGTTAACCGTAGAGAAACTTCATTATTTAACATACTACTTAATTATTTCAATTATTTATGGTCACCTACGTATATAAATTTTTAGATGCAGCAAATTTAATAGTTATTATTTAAATTAGTTCATATACAATTCTATGTATTCAAAAATATGAGAATAGACAAGTTATCTCTTCCCATAATAATATCATATTTTCATAATGTGTATATCTAAATAATTGATTACTATTATATAAATGATACCTAACTAATGTTTAAAACATTCATAATCCGATGGTCATTACTAAAAATGTTACTGCAAAGTATAATTAAATGTAAAGTAACTAATAACTAACCTCACGAATATGTTTCTGGATTCCAACAACCCCGTAGTTCCTCAATACGAACCAAAGCTTAAGAGCTCTGAACCGACGGCTGAGTGGAATCTGCCAATGCTGAAAGACCAGAAAATTACAAAATAGTAACAATTTCACACCACGTAGAAGGCTTAAGAAAATAAAAGCTTAAGTAGAACCTATAACGAAATTTAAAATGGATAAGATCTTAAAATCTTTAACAAATAAATTAAAGACAATTCAAATTTAAAAACTAAGTCATTTTATTGATTTATGAACTAAATGGAAAGTAAGGAATTATAAACTCATTAATAGAGATTGAAAAGTAAGATACACGTATAATATAAAACGCAGTTCAAATAGAAGCATCATTCTCAGCAGCAGCATTCATCAACAGTCAATTAGGTCACTAATTATACAATTATTGGTACTTATAGGTATGAATAATTTATTATATCAATGTATGTAATGTGTACTTTGATATTTGAGAAACCGATCTTCCTGAACCCAAGCAATTTTACCATCACCAATAATCCCACCACCTACAATCACAAATCCACATACTAAGGGCTCCTTTTTCTGTGAATTCTCCAGTTGGATCTCCTCACCGCAACCCGGAGCTATCTTGTTGTATCCATGAAGCAGTGTGTCATCATCATCATCGTATAAGTCATCATCATCACCGTTTAACTTGTCACCATTATGGGGACTGTTATTATTCATGTACGAATCTCCGTTGCCGTTAACGAAGCCATTGAGTTGAACGATATTTTTGATTTTGGGCCGGGACGCTGGGTTTGATTTTTGTGTACCTACCTAATGTTATTAAATCTAATATTATATATGTATTTGTGAAAGAATAGTTTTATATCCAGTACTTGATATCTTGGTACTTAAACAAACTGTCATTCAATTTAATGTGCGCTTACGCACAATCGTATTCTTTTCTCACCTTTTACATTATAAAGAAATATGATGTTACAAAAAATATAATCAAGATAACCATTACAATTTCTTGAAATGAAAAATAATTGTTTTATTTTAAGTGGAATTATACCAATTATTAAAATTAAAAAAGTCATGCTTACCATGTAATCAATAGCCTTTCCTGTCAAAGATAAATAAATGAAGTTAGTTTTGAACAAAATGTACAATAAATAATTCTTCGTAATGATTTAGACGTACGTTATATATAATATTCCATTAATTTTAAAGTTACATATAATACAATATAACAGTATGTTTATTGTAATTCAAAAGATAACGTACTGTTTATAAAATTAAAATTATTCTAATAATATTTTTCAAAAGTATGGTTAATTACCTGAATTCTCATGTCGCAAGTAAATGGGATTGACGTTAAACGTCCTGTGTAGAGCAGTGCTATCTTTTACCCTGAAAATTAGGAAAATATAAAAATTATTACCAAAAAGATATATATTTCTTAATTTTGAGAACTCTACCACTCCTAGAGAAATGAACTGTTACGTTTAAATGGAATTCGATACATATTAAATTACCACTAGTCTATCAAGTCTAATAGTCTATCAAATTATAAACAGCAATATACAATTATAAATAATTAATATTTACTTACCACATGGCAGTGCAGTCAAAATTCACCATTAACCACTTGGATGGGTTAAACGCAAAAGAATCTGCTAACTCCACGCCGTCCAACCAATGCCTAAAGATAAATAATTATATTAATTTTAATTTATATCCTATAGGTATACAATATAAAATACAACGTATAGGTATTTTCTTATAAACTGTACACAATAATAGATTACTAGAGGTTGTAAAAAGTTATATCAAAATTTTTGCTTCACGTATTTATATTATGATATTGTGTGGAGGTTATAAGAAAATCAAGGTACCACTACTCTTATGTGTTTCTATGCTTAGCACGTATTGTTCCTTCCTTCGCAATTATTTTTAGTAAATCACATTTATATCTAATAATCCGCAGTTAATTTCAATATATGATAATCGCAATAATCGCAATTACTGTAGATAATTCACATTTACTTTCCATAATTCATAGTTACCGTCCATAATTCATAATTACTAACAACAAGTAACCCGTAATTACCTGTACTCAGGACAAACAAAAGCGCTGCCGGCGTAAGCGGCATCCACGTGGAGCCAAGCTGAGTGCTTCTCGCACACCTGGCCGATCTCCCGAAGGTTGTCGAAGGCCACCGAGCCCGTGGTACCAAGGGTTGCGCACACCTGGAATAGTTGATATATCGTGTGTAAACCTGATGACGTACGCTGGTATACTTGGTTGGTTACTTGTATCCGGTTGAAGTGAAAACTGTATAGCGAAGTTTGGCACGGGAGAAACGTACGGAGTTAAGTTTAGTATCTAGTATTTAACGATATTAGAAAATAAAAAAACCTTATTAAGAATGTTTGTTTAGTTTATAACAGAATATGTTTATTTTTACGGTAAAGTGACAACATGAAAATGACAATCGAAAGTGAGCAAATACCAATTTAAAAATCAGTCGACCGTAAAGCACTACCTCTTCTACCAGTCAATCTAGATGAGGACAGCATCAGGTTAGGGTTTAACTTGTCTCCATTTTGCGTCAGTAAGTAAATCCGCCTTGTCAAGTAACCACATTGAACCTCTCTATGTTATGTTCACTTTGTTTTTTTGATACGAGCAGAGGATTAAACTTATTTGTGATACTTCCCCTATGTTAATCAAGCTAAAACGACAAGCACGTATCCGTCTAACATTAAAAGCTATAAAACATTGTACGCCGTGAATAAAATTCAATTACGTTGAACGACACTCTAATCGCTTCTTATAACGACAGTGTTATAAGGTAAATAATTGATCCATCAAGTCTCTATATTCAACGTTAATATAACTTAGGGAGACATTAAATTTCCAATCTTCGTTTACTGCTACCCCTGAAGACTAAGTTGGAACGCCTCGGTTAACTGTGTGTTACCCTTCAAACAAGAACACAGCAGCAAGAACACTGCTATAGGCAGAGATAGATGTAGCGGTAGTGCTTCCGAAGTCGAACAAGAAAATGTTCTACCGCTGTAGAACACAGCCAACAATATTGTGCATATTCCAGAATTGTGTTCTCAATCATCTTAAGTTTTATTGTACCTAATTGGTCTCTCCGGAACCAACTAGGGGCGGCTTTAAAAATGAAAACAAATGTTCAACAGATGGCGCTTTTCATTCGAGTGGTTTTATTCTCCTGATACCTCTTTGAAACCGCTATTTAGAACCTCTTGATACCGCTTTGAAACGACAGTCAAGTTTTAAAATTCTTAATGAAATCGACGGTTTATTGATGAAGGTTGAAGAAGAACATTTTACAGTTCGACTCTGGAGGCACCACCGCCATACATTTCTGCCTTATAACAGCAGTATTCTTGCTGCTGTGTTCTGGTTTGAAGGGTGTGGTGTGAGAACCGAGACGTTCCAACTTAGTCTTCAGGGGTAACAACGCATCTGTGATCGACTTAAGATAAAACTTCGATCCTGTCTAGGGTTGATTAAACGTGTCCATGGGCGGCAGTGGCCACGTACCATCAGTCGGTCTGTATGCTCGATTAAAATAGTTTAAATAAAAGGATCAGTATGGGTGTTTGCTATATTTTTCAATTTTCTTTTAATTTATAAATTTCTGTTAATGTGTAAATTTTTAAATGGTCTAAAATGTCTTCAAGCTAATCGTACGGTCGATATACTAAACATTATATAATACCGTTAAAATCTAATATAAAATATAGATTTAATAACATATGAAATGCTATAGATACTCATGGAAAATACTATCATTTAAATTTGTATAAATTAATAATTTAAAAAACTAAACACACGCTTTCCAGTCCCAACATCAGAGGGTACCATAATAATCATATGTCCTCTTCATCAGGTTCCATCAGCCACCTTCCAATTCCATAGTCAGATCAGCTCGACGGCATCATAATAATGTATTGTCGTCTAATCTACATAAAATTTCCATGTTTCACGATGATACAACAATTAGAAGTGCGTGTAATTCAGATTCTTAGATTTTATTACATAGTTGTAACTATATAAGTAAAATCGATGTCATTAAATAAATCAATTTAAAAAATCAAATTTAATCGCTCTAACATCACTGTCAATGTTCTGTTCATTAACCATTAACTATTATTTTCTTTCCCGAGTAACAAAACGTCTTAAATAAACGAGCTACTTAGACTTATTATTTTACAGTATTGTTTCAGCCCACAACCAATTTGCATGCTCCCAATCCGCTTAAAAGATATTAGAGTGGCCGCCAAACTGATTGGTCCCTCTGGGTCTGAGATTCAACAATGTCGCCAACGTAAATAAGATGCAATAGCTAATTCCCTCAAATATACTACCAGTGTTCTTGCTATTTATAAAATTGAGGGAGCAACGAGCATACAGTCCACCTGATGGTAGGTACTATACTGGACATCTGTAATCAACCCAAAATAGAATCGAAGTTCTTTTTTAGGTGGACCACAAATGCGTTGCTGCTCCTGAGGACTTAGTTAACGCTCCGGTTAATTGTGTTACCCCATTTACTGTCCCCACATCCCCATTTACTCTGCCCAAGCCTTTCATCCTCGTTCTTGCTGCTGTTTTCTGAATGGAAAGAACATTTATGTTATAAGATAGGTGCGGTGGTGGTGACTCCGCAGTCGACCCACGAGATGATCTACCAACATTTTGTGCTTATAGTGACTTACCCAGAAAGGCACGAGACCCTTGGCCTTATCGCTGATGATGGCTTCCTCCAACTGACCACCCCGCATGCACTGCTTCTCATCAGACTCGATGTAGCGCATCCTGACCAAACCTGGACCGGAAGAAAATTCATTTGAAACTTTAGTTTTTTTATGAGCAGACGAGCATGCACTCCACATGATTGTGAGTGGTTACTGCCGCCCATGAACATCTATAATCTATACTGGTATACTGACCAATTAGCCCAGCTTTCTCCACAGAAGAGTGGGCCTGGTCTGAGCAGTAGCAGATAAGATGGCCCAGGAGATCTGAAGCTTGCAGGTCAGGATTCAGCTTCGAGAGTTCCATGAGTGCCCTGGTGCGCGCTGCCAGGAGACTGACTAGCGTGGCTTCGCTGGCTGTTGTCTATAGGAACGGTTTTGTGAATTTTAGTGATCATTGTATACAGAGTGTTTAAATATGACGAATATAAGGAAGTTGAAGTTGAGTTGCCTAATAAAAGGGTTTTTTAATAAAATATAGACTTGTAGAAATATAGAAGGAACGAATGAGAAGGAATGAATTTCCGAAAAAAAAACTTAATGACGGTAACACTTTAAGGTCGTTTTTGACATTTGGTAGGTCACCCCAAATGCCATTTTACCATTAGTAAAAAGTACTTTACTACTTTATACGAGACACCTGTAACGTAGCTTCGAACAAAACAATATCAAACAAACAAACGAGGCTCACCGTTATGTTTATTATACTATTTACAATTTACACAAATATGTACTCGTATGTATGTACAACAAAGTATTAA
>DWNJ01001555.1:0-11833 GCA_018250275.1 Udranomia eurus
GTACAAAAATGAAAACTTATATTCACCACATAGAAAAACGGCCTAGGTTTTCTTATAATAATAGACAATAATTTTGATATAAGTGATGTACTGTCTGTATTATATCCAGCAAATCACATCAGTAACGATTATCATAATCTGTAAGGTTTAGATAGAGGACTTTATTCAACATAAGACAATAAAACGCGATCGGAATGCACTCAATACTGTAGCTATTACGAAATAAGCGAATACTTCCAGACAGACGTTGTTTAGGAATCGAAAAATAAGAATCCGACCGTTGAGTTTCAAGACCATGTATCCATTCAAAGTCGAGCACAACCGGAGTCTTGTGCTTGAGTCAATGGTTCTCTGAGTGCGCTGAAAATCCTTGTTATTGCTTGACGTAGACATATTAGCATTTAGATTATGTCGGAGACACATCACATGGGCCGTGGGGTTGTTTTGCATGGTTTATTTGGATGAGCGTTGAGTGTTTGCGGATGCGAATTTTACGGCGATAATTGAGTTGAGTACTTTATATTCCATACTGGGTGGGTCTCCTGTACAGATTTTGAGTTCTATGAGTTTTTAAACTGTCATTTATGACATGCAAATTGAATGCTTATGTTGTTTCTGCTGTGTTCGTCGGTGTTTAGGATATGATTGAATATGAATTTTGTCACGGCATATGCCTTAGAAGTTGGATATAATGAAATTATATGAATAAAATGAAATATACGTGCACTTTTATACTGAATGTTACCTTTAGCAACACCACATCATTAAAACACCTAGTCTGATGACAGCAATCGGTTACACATAATATGCCAATGTTTATTTCCACGAAAACCGGCGAAATTTGCTTATTTAATTTAGTTAAAAATAAATTGCCCGCCAATACCGACAGTCATGACGTGTTTGTACTGCGGGGAAGCGAGGCTAGTTGGTTATGCATGTCAGTCGCGCAAATTAGTTTATGCCATCACTTCCGTTGATCGGCGGCCGCGATTATCGCTACCACAATATGACAGATTCGTTCCCCGCCATCCCCTTGTACATATTAAAATGCAAATCGAAGTCGGCGGTCGGTTGGCGGCGTAATTTTTTTCCGACGAATCGATCCCACTCCGACGAACGTAATCGACACCGACGAGCATAGTCACGTTTGTAATACTTTCGTCGGGTGTCGTAAAGATCTAATACGAAATCTTTTTTACTTATCCCCAATATGTGAACGCGTAAAACACTTTTTTGCCGGCGCTTATGCGAACAATGAAATTCTTAATCGAAAATTAATGGGAAGATGAGTGCGGTTGATCGTGCTGTTTCTACTTTAGATGCTTTGTCGTATCATTATTTCGAAATTACATTGCCTAATATCACTGAATGTAGTTCAAAACATTTAAATATAAAGAGATAAAAGCGCTAGGTCATTTAATTAAATATTTATAAACTGATAAGTAAAATCTGACTACAACTATTATAACCTACCTGTGACACAATTTAAAAACGACATGCAATTATTTCAATCAAATTTTAAAATGGTCATTTAAAATTTCCATATTGAGTTATGCCTCTAATTGTAAACACATAATACTAGGCATTCATCGCGATGATCGAAAAGAGTAGGACGCCATTATCTGTGTTTAACCAATTCTGCGGGCTCGTTTCACCTACATACAGGTTATTCCAGACGCTTATATCCGTGTGCGGGTAATTCTGCGGAGTCGGCGTTCGTTATTGTATCGTTTGGCTCATTAATTGCCTTCATAAGTTCGCCGTTGGACGTTTTATCGCCGACGCAGCCGCCGTCTCGCTTATGCAAATAGGTACCACACCGCGTGCCCGTAACGATGGCATTATAGCAATTTAAGAAGTAAAAGAACAATAACCGAGCGGAGTTGATCCCGCGGACGCGCGATTACCGATACACAATTTCGACGTTCGTTCGTTTCGTCCTACGTTCGTTTCGTCGTACGTTCGTTTCGACGTACGTTCATTTCGTCGTACGTTCGTTTCAACGTTCGTTCGTTTCGTCTTCGACCTTTTACGGCTTACTCAGTTTAATATCAATTACGGAAAGTATCTTTTAGATGATATACCTAAATTAGATGGCATTTTAAGTGGCCACTAAATGTCTTTGAGTGTGGCCGTTAGTATTGAAATTATTATTGTCTCTATTAAAAATTAATTTAATATAATATAGTCTGACAAGTTAGTAAATAAAGAACAATAAAATCATTGGATCGGGAAAAGGCTACAGTAGAAACTAGAGAGAAGTAATTATGTATTTAAGTTTATTGACTAGTATTTATGTCGATTATCTATTTATTTATTTTTTATTTACTTTTTGTACCTGGCCATTTTAATCAACCAATATTTATTGACCTGGAACGAAACACCACAACAAGGCTACATTTACGTGACGTTTTAATAAACACGCTCGGCCGTGTCCATACAAAACCAATCTGACAGCGTAATCAAAACATACACCGCGGACATAACGCAGAGCCGTACGAACTAAAGATCTCATTTTAATAAAGCGGCGTACATAATTATGCAGGGTCGGACCGTAAGCGGGTGCGACTTTCGGTCGCATTTTATGTTAATGTGCACGCGCCCCTATGCTAATGAAATATGAGTGTATTCATACGGAACCACTATATCATACCCATTGTTTGATGTATTGAAACAGCAAACGACCACTTCGTTTGATGTTTGGTGGTCACGAGCGGCCGAAGATAAGTAAATATGGAGAGTACTAGTTAAGCAGATATGGCACATGGTATGGCATAAAGTATGGTATAAGTATTTTTTTATAACTGGGAGGTAGCAAACGAGCACGCAGTCCACATGGTAGGTCGACAGAAGACAGGATCGACGTTCAAATATACCTCGCAATAGTTTGACAGTCGAGGTTTTAGAGCTTTTTTACGGTTAAAGTTAATCATGACATTCAGGTAGCCCGCACATTTATAACTAACGACATTAACATATGGCAGGGGCCATGTCTGTTATGCCTTTTCTACTGACATTTATTTCAAATTTACTCTACGCGGAACCGAAAATAAATTTTATATTTAACTAAACGACTATATATATTAGACATATTGATCTTTACATTTACATTATTTACTAGAATAATTTTATAATTATCTATCCTGTCAAATTACAGGCAATTAGAAGAATGATGTGAAATTCGTTGTTCTTGTACGTTGAGAAACATTTTAAGAAGCTCCTTAAAAGCCTCTCCAGCGAAACGTAAACAAAATTTCGCGAATTAATTTCGTGAAAGGCGATGCATAAAATATTTACTGGCTAATAAGCGAACTTTCGCAACACTGCAGACGCGGCCGCTCATTTCGTTAGCTTTGTTTATAACTTATAACTGCGCACCTTATAACTATATAACTTAATGGTAACAATAACCGAACTCGTAAAGTGCGTCGTTCACGGTTTTATATATTTAATATTTTCTATCGTAAATCCCCTTCGGTGGAATGAAACACGGTTCGTGTTCTTGTTTATTCCATACATAAAACCCGTCAAAATGTTACAGTGGTGGGTCATAAAACTGGTGAACTTGAATAGATAAATTGTATGCAACTTCGTTCGTTGATCGATACTTTTCAAACCTACGAAGTGTCAAGCTTAACTTGTACCTTCGTATTCGCTGCATATGATATATGTATGATATATATATTATAACAATATAAATATGCTATAGTATACACACACATGTATTTAATTTGATCTTCTAATCTAGCTGCACGCCGCTACCCCGAATAAAATGATTTTAATGTGTAAATGCGTAAATTTATTACAACTCTTTAATAGTATGTGTAGGCTATTTTTCTCTAAACTCAGTCTCCTCCGTGCACTCATTGGTCAATTAATAGGGCGATCTGCTACTGTCACTGTAATTGCACGAATTGTATGCCTTGTCAACTTAACTTTGCACTGATTGGTAAAAAAAAACCGGCAGTTTGCGTCATTTGTACTTTTTACCTAAATATTATTGGCTTATAAAAAGTTGCATGTGTGGGTAAATACTTGGGAGGGGCGTGCATTTTTAGTCTAGAACATCTATACGTCGGTAGCCGTCAAAATATTAAAGACTAGCTGTTGTCCGCGGCTTTGCCCGCTTTATATATTAAGTAGAATGACAGTTTTTTCCGACTTACTTGATGCTTTGCGTTATATTTTTGCCAATTTACACAATACACGTAGACTGTGTGGTATTACTGTAAAGTTTCATCTAAATCCGTTAAGCAGGTTTTGAGTGAAAGAGTTAGAAACCTCACAAGCTTTCGCATTTATAATATTAGTACGAATCCTGCAATTTCTATTCAGATTGCTTGATTTTTGGTGGTTGGTGCATGTACTCCGTTTATACATACATACGAGTGCATACGTACTCTGTTTGTGTCTGCTATCGGTTTTAGGTTTGACAATAAAAAATCCAGTTTCTGTTTGTGTTGTGCGCACGATAAACAAAAAGAGGGGAAGCGGTGGCCACTGTTAGTGTCGAAATTTTTAGATTTTTTTTTATTTCCCCGAATTGTTACTGCATTCACAATATGTTTTTAATCCCTGTTGTTCCTGTATCGCAAATTGGAGTACAACGCTCCGTTCATTTTATAACACGTGTACTCTGACCAGTTTGTGTTTTTGTTCAATATTTATTTCATAATAAGTTGATACTGTCTAAGAAGTCATTGAAACATAGCACATAGATTTTTACTTGGAAAAAACAAGATGGAAGTAGGTCGCTAGATCGCATTAGACTTTGTCATTAACAAAATTATTGAAAAAACCCAAAGTTATTAAATTTAAATATCGACAATTATAACTATATTAGAGTCAATTAAAACCATATTACCTACGCCAAGATTTAATTCTACATTCGTAACAAAAAAATAATTACACGTAGCAATGTACCAAATGTTGCCATTCCCATGAAAATTCTTCGACAACAGTTATTAGAACGCGTTATTATGTGGTGCGTTATTTTTTATGCATGTCCGGAGTAATTTTGATATTGTAGCCGTTATATCGTCAGTTCTATAACAATGTTATCTTAATCTAACTTAATTAACATGGTAGGATAAATTTGCACCCTCATTTGCGGTAATTAAACTTCAAAGTGAATATCTATGAGTTTGCGGATGATAATAAAACTGTCAGCTCTAATATTTTATGCGCTCCAAGTTTCGGATTGGTTTCTATTGGATTATTTGTAGGTTAGATGCGTATAGCTATAGCTAGCGTCTTTAAGTTCACTTATAAATAGGATTGATATATTTAAACGAGTGGTAAAATTGTCAGAAAAATGTTTCGAAAACATAATGTACTCGTCAATTGAAATTTAAATTATGATATCAATTAAACAATGTGAGAGTCATCAAGGACAACTTCCATAGACCAATTTAAAAAAATTACAATTGTGACGCATAGAGCTAATTCTTAAGTAAAATTTATATCGTATACTGAGTAATTAAAATTATAAGAACATAACTTGAGCAAGGCACATCGCGCGAAGTCTCCTCGACTTTTCCATGAAGAACTATAATCACTTCGTTAAATAACAAATCTATTGGTATGTAATAAATGAGATTAACAAATGAGAGTGCAATCAACTGTAGAAAAAATGCAAATACAACTCACCAGCGGCGTCAGCTTGGGAGTTCAGGAACAGGAGGCATACGATCAGCAGAGCGGCGGTGCGGTGGTGAGCGCGTCGCCGCTCTCGCATCTTACCGGCGCCGGGCAGCGCCTGCGCCAAATACCACGTCACAACTCGCCCCACAGACCCACATCAGACCGCGGGGACACCGCGCGACCCGTTCCAACCTCTGCTCGCCTGGTACTTCTTTACTACTTACTTACTTGTTTATTTACTTACAATACTTATCTATACACATCACAACCCAGTTTGCCACTTATTTTTAATTTATGTTTTTTTTATTATTATAGCCTAGAAATTATTATTATAATAGTAGTAGTAGGTAGTTAGTAATAATAATAATAATAATTATCACAAAAAATACGACAACCGCTTCGATGATTCAAAAAATTCGAAAAAGGACAACGTTTACAATTTTAATTAAGTTGATTGATATATTAACTAGTAATATTATGTACAACAATTTTCGTTCGACATTCGGGTTCGTTTCGTTTCGTTCTTTTTCTAATACGTTAGTTCACTGTCCATTTTGGCAGCGGTCCGTACAGTCCGACGGATGCAAGTCAACCATATTCCATTGTTGGGAGATTCCGTGTCCTCAACTGGTTTCCGTCGACACAAAACACTGGCACGTTCGTCCGATATCACTATAACCAAGACTTCTCTCGGTCAAACACATTTTTTGTTGTTTGCGGCCGGAACCATAAGTGTTGTTCTCCCTTCACACCTGAAATAACGGTTCAGATGTTACAAATCAGCAACGTTTGCTGAAATATAACATTTTTGAAAACGGAATTGGAATGCGCATTTTAACGGAACGCCGGTAAATTATGACGTCTATCCTAAGAGCAGCTTTATTTTCCGATAGAAATTTATACCATCGCAGAATCGTTATACCAACTGTAATGTGTCAGCTAAAAATATTTTATTATGGCTCGAAAACGAAACTTAAAATTATATTATAATGAGATATTTTTTAACATATCTTATATTTTGATGTATCTGTATTTTTATTTTTTGATGTATATGTATTTCAGTAGTCAATCACAACGCAGTATACGTGCGTGCGATTTTCAATAACACATGAATGGACGAATCGAAAATAACGAAACTACAACATACCAAAGATCGAATAAAAGAAATCGCCAGTCCACATTCACTATTCCGAAAGAGATGGTTAAATATCTGACGTCTTGCGAGGAAGTGAGAAGGCGAACGGGCAGTTTGTGCGACTTATAACTCCAATAAGACGGACCAGGTGCGCCTGGCGGTTCTATTTGCATAGAACGTAGTTCAAATGCTTCCTTAGTTCCTCTCTATTATATCCGAAGACTGTAGCCAATTATTCAAGCTCCTTTGCAAACAGAAGATAGTACGCGGTCGTGGGAAACAAACAGCTGTGTTATCGCTGCTTTATTGATTCTAGATATTCTATATCTAAGTAAGATGCTATGTGCATTTGCTCTATGGTTCCACTATATAAGATTTACCATAGACAATCGAAATGGAAGTAACATGGAAATAATAACAACAGTTATGTTGTGAATTGTTAATAAAAACATGTTTTAAGGATCAGATTAACTTCCGTTTTATGTAAGTGCAAATATAAATATGTTACTTAACTTTTTTGACACATTTTTAGGGTTATTATTACATCCTGACACCATGTGTTGTAGTACATATACATGCTTTCATGTTTTCCGTATTATTTTATCTTTACCATTTTGAAAGATACCTAGGAACCATATTAACATTATTCTCATACATAAATGTCCCATTTCATTCATTATTTAGGCAAATATATCATTTACGGTAACATTACCGAAGACAGCACGAAACCCTACGGGACTCGACGAGAATGTAGGCTTTGTTAAACGACTACCACTGTACATTCGTGATTAATTGGTACAATATACACGGTACAATAGGTACAACAATGTGTTGACGCCTGTAATCGTGTTTAGGAATTCGTGTATGGTGATAAATAATAAAAAAAATGTGATAATTTATTTCCTTTTTTTATCAGGAAGATTTCAATAACCATTAAATTACATCCACCAATAAATAATCAAACATCATCTAGTTTGAGAAAAGTAAAGTGAGTAGAATTTGCGGCTCTATTTCTTAGGTTAAAATTTTAACTAAACATATTCTTTACCTTTACCAACCCTAACGACAGTCATCTATCATGGCGCACTCAGAACCGTTTAATCACGTCTCGATCTTAATTAACTAACTAACGATCTTATTTGCGAACTTTTGCCTTAGCCCGTGACAATTAGTACCAAAGAAGATAGTAGATGATATACAAATCTACGAAATCGACCAAAGCGATTTTCATTAAGAAGCAAACTCATCTTCGAATCACAAACAAATTGTCGATATTACCCCAGCGATATTATTAGTTTCAAAGTAGAGTAGTATTTACATATGTGAGTAAGGACTTAAAACTGTGATAAATGCTAAATTAGTTGCTAAATGACGAATGATCAATTATAATATGAATTAACAATTAATTTGACATACATGATCGAGCATTTTCACTTTGAATTGATAAAACATATAATGTCTTATGTCTTGAAAAGCATTAAAAATACTGAATATGTAAAAAATATTTTGCTTTATAAATAAAATCTGTTGCATAAATGTATTTTATCCGTGCATGAACTCCAAACAGCGTTAAAATACATGAAGGCCTGTTTATTAATATTTCGCCGACATCTGTTCTACATTTATTCGACGTAATGTTGTATATTTCACTGACATTGTTATATTGTACATGTCTTTAATAAGCATTGGAGAAGGGTGGCGGAGTATGCTCCAAGTTATCTCCGATTACAGGAATACACTCAGCATCGGAACACAAAAAGGTCGCAATCGTCAATGGAATAAGGAAAGAAAATTGTACAGTCTATTTAAATCCATTAAAAATAAGTCCCTCCATCCGTAGACCGTTCGTAAAAAATCCGCTCACAGTTCCACGAGGAATTCAAAACATATTTTTCCACCGGGACAACAGAAACGTACTATTCAACTACGTGATGATTTATACAATCCAAGAGTGGTTTCCGTGTTCCCGGTTCCGTCACATCAGCAGCCCTGCCGTTCGCGAAGCTCGGCCGCCAGCCATCCATCATGGCGCACTCGGAACCGTTTAATCACGTCTCGATCTTAATTAACTAACTAACGACCTTATTTGCGAACTCGCGCTGACATCCCGAGGGGTCTATTTTTAAGTGTAATGGCATTTCGGATGATTCGTTCCGAGCGCCTGCGGGATTTATCGCGTTCCATCTTATTGTTATTGGCGTCGGATTGGAGTATTTTTAATGGGCATTAGAAAGTTGAGATTCAGATTGCGGCTCGACGTTTTTTTGTTAAAGTTGCTCGTTAAATCTGCTGTTTGTTATGAATTTATAAGACTACTTAAAGTATTGTTTGCGGGATCCGCGTGCCATTTTAACACCTCAAACAGTGAGTTATACTCGTAACATCAATCATCATCAGCATCTTAGTATCGTCAATACTAAGATGCAATCATGAAAAAATAATAATCATGAATTTAAAATAAATTATATAAAATCTAACAAAATATAAATTATTTAAAACTTGTTAATTGTACGCTATAAACTAATTATAATTGTATGCCCGAATAGGGTAGACTTTTCTAAACCAATTATTTTATTTGTAACACCTTTGCCGAACAGCCCACAATAAATAATTTCATTTCATTCAACATATAATCAGCGTTTACGCTGAAGCTAAACAGCCATCCGTTACATGACGCATTGATGGTTACAATTTAGGCTGACGGCGCACGTTATCCCGCGGCGCAACAAATGTCATTGACGCCACTAATCCCGGGATTTGCGTCAACGCGGCGCAAATAAGCGATGACATGCGTCAAGTGGCGGAGTTTTGTCGAGATTATAGATTTATTTGGAGCTAGTTTTCAGTGTAGGGCTTTGTTTGTGTAGAAGATTTGTCTACGTATATCGATAGGCATAAATTTTATAGGTACTATAACTACAAAAGTATACATACACCATTTAGATAGACTATCTATTAAACAAAGTATATTCTAGATAAGCTGTTTACCTACAAAGTGCTCAACACCGGTTCAAGCAAGTTAGAACAAAAATGTATTGTTTGCTACTAACGACGATGATAGCAGACAGAAGTCATACATGATGAGGATCACACATCTCAGAATATATTACCAAAGCAGGAGTTTGCTATTTTACTATGTAGTATGTATCCTAATCAATGGTGCCAGATGTTTCTTGGATTGTAAAGGCGAAATGCTTAAATAGGAAAAAAAATACGGGATTGCAATATAATAAATATAAAATATATATAAATAAAAATATATAAAAATAAATATAAATATTCGCGACAATCAAAAGCAAAATTAAATAGTACGATTTTTGTTTATTATTTCTGGACTTCTTGGTTTCAGCATAATTGGGCCAAGCACACGATGCATGCGAATGTTGCACAGTACAATAGCACGAGCATCTTCGCAACAAAAAATCGAGCACGGTTGAAATATGAGACGGTCAGTCCGGGACACTTACAATTACAGGACGTCCCGTGAAATACGAGACGTATGGTAATACTAATCCTAACCCAATTTACTAATCATATGCAATTTAATTGACACAGTGTTTAAGTGGCGGCCATTTTCTGCACCATTACACTTCGATAGTGTGGCATTTGGGAATAGATTATTACAGACAACACATCCGTTAGATTTGATGATACGCTTCGATCGCTATATACCTATTATCTATAATTAGGATGCAGCTTGGTTGGAGTTAAAATGTAGTTTTTAACAAATTAAATTGGCGTGAGCACGGACTGACGGACACTACATGTCTACATTGCACCTAAATTCGCAGCAGATTTCTTATATACATATATAATTAATTATAACTTTATCCTAGACCTCTGAACCAGTTAAATGATTCTATAGCTTACACGAGCATTGCTCGCACATATGTACAAACAAGTACATATACAACCATAACTACAGACACACAAACATACATACCTACATACACACACATACACACATACATACATATGCACACTACGTACACATATCAGAAACTGATGCGTTAACGTCCTACGTGCCGCGACGAACGTTCCCATGATTACTTTGATTAATGTTTAAAACAGCATTCTGTATGAAATATTTCACGAGTGCGTCCGTGTAATTTATGTTTCGGCTTTGTGCCGAAATGCGAGAAGGTAAATGTGCCCATAAATGGTGGCTAAAATTATATTTGCCGTCCACTTTTTTTAGGATTTGGAACGGATATCCGCGACATATATTCTCCTTTCATCTATTTCGTTCGACTGTCCAAAGATATGTGGAGATATAGGAGTAGGTATATCTCCAGGATAGATATCTAACATAAATGCTGGCAAACAACACTTGCTGTTTCAATTATAATTTTGTTCGCTTTGTCCAGTTTATGTCTTGAACATTTTAAGTAGATAGGTAGGTAACGATTTTAAAACAGAAATCTAAATGGTCAAATCATGCGCAGAATCAAGTGCATCATCTATATCTAGAGTACATACTTGATGCTTAGCGCGTCAATATATCAATGTTAAGGCCGACGCGTTGAATACGCACGTATAGAACGAGGTAACGAAATAATTAAACACTCGATTGCTGACGATCGCGGGCCGCTCGCTGCATCCTTCTAAAAAATGTAGCCAACAGAACAAAACGAAGGCAAATAGATGTGCCCCTCGGCTCGTTAATACAAATTGAATCGGTCGATGCATTAATTTCCTGTCAACAAACGCGCCGGTTAAAGCGTCCGATAAATAAAAACGGCTCGCAATAACAAACGATCTGTATGAAAATTCAATATCCGGCGAGTTGCAGGAGCGCAGTGGAACACGAAACTCAATGGATTGTGATTTATTTGCGAGTATGCTAAGAGGTTCCGTCGTAACGTTAAACGGTTGCGGTGGTTCACGTGCCGGATATAATAATCGTGCGTAGTCTATTCTCTTCGTAGCTGTGCTAGCAAAATTGCTATGGATTGCCAGTCGTTTTAATGCGCCGGTCCGTTCGCTAGCTCGTCGAGGACTTGAACAATATTTTATTATCATTCCTTCGTTTTAAGTTATGTCTTGCCTCAAATT
>DWNJ01001556.1:0-11833 GCA_018250275.1 Udranomia eurus
CAAGGTCGAAGAATGTCGCCAACTGGCTCTCAAGGTCGAAGAATGTCACCAACTGGCCCTCAAGGTCGAAGAATGTCACCAATTGGCCCTCAAAGTCGAAGAATGTCACCAACTGGCCCTCAAGGTCGAAGAATGTCACCAACTGGCCCTCAAGGTCGTAAAATGTCACCATCTATGGCTCAGGGAAGAAGAATGTCGCCATCTGTCGCTCAGGGACGAAGAATGTCGCCATCTAATCTTCAAGGACGAAGGCTGTCTCCAGCTGATCCTCTGGGGCGAAGAATGTCACCGCCGGGCGCTCACGGCCGCAGGATGTCACCGTCTAGCCTTCAAGGAAGGAGAATGTCACCTCCAGGTCCTCAAGATCGCAGGGTGTCTCCAACTGGTCCTCATGGGCGTAAAATATCTCCTCCAGGTCCACATGGGCGCAGAACGTCTCCATCAAATTATCAAGGACGTAGATCATCTCCGCCTGGGCCACACAGCTCCATTGGACGTAGAATTTCTCCGTCAGATCCACATCAACATAGTACTCACGGTCGCAGAATATCCCCTTCGGGACCTGTTGGGCCACCTGGACATCAAGGGAGAAGGATATCTCCACCCCGAATGATGGTTCCAACTGGTAGGGTAATGTCACCACCTCACGTTCACAAGATGTCTCCAGGAGCAGGCGGGCGAAGAATGTCTCCTGCTAGTTATGATCGTAGGATGACTCCAACAGGACCCCATGTGCAGACAATGACTCCTCATGGTATTCCCAGTAGAAGAATGTCTCCACCTGGGGCTGGTAGACGAATGTCGCCTGGAAGAAGGGACGCATCGTCGCCAGGTCGAAGAATGTCTCCAGGTAAGTTTTTCTGCTACAATTCCTAACATTCCTCATGTTACTCGATATGTGTTTGACGGTCACTGCGTCACAGTTACATTAGACTATTCTACGTTACGCTTCACGTGGTTTATAGGTGGTAGTATATTTCGCGGTTTGACTACAGAGACGTTACTGTCACACCTCTTTCTGGCTTATAACAGCAGTGATCTTGCTGCTGTGTTCTGGTTTGAAGGGTGTGGTAAGACAGACACACTTAACCGAGGCGTTCCAACTTAGTCCTCAGGAAAAGCAACATGTTTGTAGTCGACTTAAGAAAAAATTTCGATCTTGATGATTCGCATTGAGTTGATTACAAATGTTTATTGATTCAGTCAGTTTTCTACATTACACTCTTACACACTCTTGATAACGATATATTTTCCGCCCGTAACATACTTGGTTCATGGAACGCATCCTTCAAAATTATAATTTAACGCAGAAAAAAACGACAGCAACATACAAAAGAAAGCGAAATACTCTTTTTTTCTATGACTTGCTGTATTATTTATTACGTAAATCACAGAATATAAAAAAATATATAACTATCTTGTAAATGTGTATGACGTAAAAATGTATATGGCGTTCATTAAGTGTATTTGTATACTTTACAATGAATAAAAACACTTGATTCTCCAACAGCTATAGACTAATGGGCGAGTCTATTTTTGTATGTAAGTTTAAATATAATAATTTATTTCATAAGATAATACAATTTTAGTACACGATATTATTAGGGTAATATTATAGTAAAAAATTGGACATAGCGTTTATCTTCAGTTGCCTAAACTGGACGCGAACCTGCGATATAGGCAATTGAGCTCTCCCGGTGCGGTATAATCTAGCGTACTATAATTATTTACATCATTTTGAAAAATAAAATATGAACGATTCGGCAGCGGACCGTCGGCTGGCCGGCCGGCAGTCGCCCGGCCGCCGCTCGCCCAAGCGCCACTCCCCGGGCAGGAGGTCGGTGTCTCGCGAGCGGGAACGATCGCCGCTACTGGAGCAGGGAATGCGCGGGTGAGTAGGGACACTGCCACACTTTCGGACCTCGGGAAACATTTTCCGAAGACCTACCACCTTTGTTACCTGGCACTCCGTTTTGCGACTCCGGAGGCACCACCACCACACCTACAATGGCAATGTTCTTGCTGCTGTGTTCTGGTTTGAAGGGTCAGGGAGATTCTCTTATTCCTTCTCTTTAGCCGAGTCGTTTCGTGTGTTTCCGCGAGAGCTTATTTGGTATGGGAAACACGCTTAAAAACCAGAAATAGGGAACAAAACTACCGAGGTATCGAGTATCTTTGAAAGGTTTCCCCTCGAGGAAAAAAAAGAGCCCGACTATTGGGGTAAAACGATTCTGGGAGTGGCGATTACGTCTCTGTAAATAGAGTACAAGGAAGGTGGTAGAACCTCTCGCGGTTCGACTCCGCAGGCACCACCGCCACACCTATTTCTACCTTATAACAGCATATATAGTATTCTTGCTGTTGTGTTCCGGTTTGAAGGGTGTGGTCAGGGAGACATAATTATTCGAGGCCTTAGTCCTCACGGGTAGCAACGCATTTGTGGTCGACCTAAGAAAGAACTTCCTGTAATGGAAATCTGTAATTAACCAACGCAGGATCGAACGTCTTTTCTTAGGTCGACCACAAACGGCGATCCATCTTAATTTTCAGCAATAGCAATTGAAAAATATATGCAAGGCTCATGATAAGGTCGCAATGAAATGCGTCTTGAAAATCACTTGTGATTTTAACTAATCCATGCCATAGAATAGAAATATTTAATTGAATTGAATCCACCGCTTTTTTTAATATTTTCATTTAAATGCGGCAACACAATATTTCAACGTCACAGTAAATTGAATCTTGTTTCGAGGAGGAATCTTAATGTGTCTGAAGGAACAAGGAGAGTAAACATAATACGTCAGATGTGCGTTGTAGTTCTCGTATTAAAACATATAAAAATTTTCATGAAACTCATAAATTATCGGAAAATTCCTTGGTAGTAAAAAAGTCGGTCAATTAGAACGCGAGATGTGACACTGATGTCAAAACAAACGCGGTTTATTTTTAGTGGGATTCGGGCGATAGACGTTGTTCTTTCTGAATTTTGATGCAAATTTAATTTTAGACTCACGAGGAAAGTTCCATAACGTTTTCTATGAATAGTTTAAATATTTTTCAACTCTTCATAGACGTGTGAATCAATTGGATGTACTAAATCATATTGTGTGGTAGTGGTATTCTAGTGTGATGTAATAATGGAATAGTGTTCTTGATTGAGTGTACACTGCATCGTAGCCAAATCTAAATCAGACACACTTGATCTTTCAGATGCTTTCCAATGCCATCCCTTGCAAATATTTATGTGAAATTCCGTGTATTTTACATGAAGGGAAGCGCGCCTAGCCCCTTGCTTGTGTGGATCGCATGCGATCGCGCAAGTTAAGCAACGTCGGGCGCGGTCAGTAACTGAATGGATCTGACCGATAGTGACATGATCATGTGCGTTTCCGTGCTTCGGAGGGCACGTTAAGCTGTCGATCCCGGTTGTTATCGACAGATGACAGTCGTTAAACCTCGTCGGAGTGTATTTTGGGGGTTTGAATACATCCGACTTGCTGGTTGGCCACTAACCAGTTCTTCCGCCAACGCGCATTGGAGTAGTGCGAAAGACCTGAGCCCAGCAGTGGGACATAAAAGGGATGCGGCCATCTGCAAGGGATAATTTAAATTAAATTTACAGGTACCAGTCGTCGTTTAACCAACAGAAAAAGGCGAAATACGATGAGGACGGAAGGCCATCACTTCTAAAGCAAGTGAGGCCCGCCTACGAACCGTCGACAAAGGTAAGCTCATTCATTACATACACAAAACTGAACATACAAAACAAAATTTTAAACATTAATAATAATAAAGTATAAATAAATATCCAAGAGAACTCTTGTCCAACGATTTGTTGTTAAATTAAGTTAATTAAATACGTTTAAGTAAACTGAAATATTTATAAAATAAGCAAGGACAGAACAAGTGAGGGTTTGGTGTTGTCGTTTTGATTAGGTTTTGAAATGTTTTATTTGTTTTGTTGCTAAATAGAAGTGCAGTATTTGCGTTGATAATAAAGAAAAAGTAAGTGAAAGAAAATTGTATCGTTGCGTCAAGGGAATAAGAAAACGAACGATATAAGGGACAGAAAATAAAGACATTTTAGCGGTTAAATACATTAGCTCAACCAGACATAACAGGAAAAACAGGTCAGGGGCATTGAAAAAAAATTGTCTTTAACAAAGCTTGCTCATAAAAGCAAACTTAATATTAAGGAATATGGAAAGAACATTTTCTCTATAGAGAAACTTGGATGAATCAGGGTACTCTATTTTGGAAATTGGATGACTCACTACTGCTACTTATAATATTTACGAATACGTGAAGTGACTAATATACGAGCAAGTAGTCAAAAATCTTAACTCTGAAGTTATGGGATTATTGAAGAGACGAAGGTATTTCCTGAATTGGCGACCACGTCTTGGCAAAAGAAGATTTTTTCTGGTATCCTGTTACAGATGGCATAGACGCCGTTTCAATGGCGTTGATCTGTAGACATAAAGAAGAGATAGCGCATATTACTTGGGTATGGTGAAAGATTATGTCGAATCAAGATGTATAAAAGACTCGGAAGAAAATACAAGTTGTTAGTTAAGAAGATGGATTCCAGTGTAAACCATGACAAATGTTGCTAGTTTTGTTAAAATTCTAACTACATAAAAATCCAGAATATGGTTTTAACGAAAACTGTGGCGATGTAATTACAATAGAAATCCACTTTGCCCAATTGACATATTTCAGAGACATTTTAATATCGAATATAATATAATTCTATTATTAAAATGACGAGTAAACAAAAACCATTTCGATCATGACTGATGATTCCATGATATGTTCAAATATAAATAATGTTGCTTTCATAATGACAAATAAAGAATATTGTACGTGCACGTTCAGACATGATTGATTTAATTAGTAACAAAAGCTCAATATGATGAAACATGAAATTTTATTTTAGAGATAATAAAATACTATCTAATATTCCATAGAAAATATGTTTTTTTTTATAAAATAACATGTCTTCTTGAAAATGTAGACAGTTTAAAACAATGTGGAAATTTGTGAAATTAAAGAGAGAAAGAGAGAGAGTGAGGGAAACGTCTTTGACAGCATAAAATGGGATTATGTATTTCAAAAGTAAAGCGAAAGAAGATTAATCGTAGGAAACATAAGAAAGTAAGTTACCGCACTAAGTTCCTAAATCCCTGATTTATAAGCGAGAGAGAGAGAACGAGAAAGGGTTAAACTGTTGATACTTAGTAAGACAAACTTTATTAGTAGTATTTTGAAGAAAAACATAACCGAACACAGCCCAACACGTACAATTTGGATATACCGATGAAAAAGGAGTGACGTAATAAAATGTGTCAATTTACGAAACTCTTTCAACATTATTTGTGGATATGTCTAAAGTTGATGTGACTAGACTTGTGGCATGCTTACTGTTATGCTTTCGGAGTGCATAACAAGCAGTATCTTATATATATGCTAACCGGTTACGGGTCTCTCCAATTCACATTATTACCTTGCGATGGAATATTCTTTGGCTGTTAAGCCGGCAGCGACTGATACCACAAACTAGACAAATTATAATCATGGTTGAAGAACTGATTTGCATTGTAATATGTAAAATAGAAGAAATGTTTTTGAAAAGTTGTTAATTATATTGTAAAATATACGATAATAATTACTTAAATAAGATCATAAGTATTAGAAGACAATGTAGCAACAAGATTGTCGAATTAAATCATAAGCTGCATTGGATTTAACAGATATCAGAACTTCAGGTTTAGAGATACAAACGGTAGTAAAGAATAAAGATATGTTTTGATAATAGTAAAAGCAAAGATATATAGAATTGAATGAAAATATGGCATAAATCAAGTACCGATTCAATAATCAGACAGAAATCAGACTGTATTAAAAGACGCGATGATGCAAATTATAACAATTAATTAATTCATGCTTAACTAAAAGTTAAAGACAGACCGAACTGTTTTGTAATTATGTGTTAAGCCAAATAAAATTAAAGTTAAGAGTAAGTAAGCATAGCATAGTGCAAAGGCGTAATAGGTATATTTTTCCTTCAGTTATTGAAAAAGAACATCAGTAGGAAGAAGAAAAAAGGTACCAATAACAAGTGAACACGGTAACAAGACATACACACATTTAATAAGGGAGTAAAATTATCTGAATCATCAAAAAATTGCACTATCCTAAAGATTTCTTTACCGGGTATAAAGACGACGTAACATGGAAGAAGATAATGATCAAATGCACAGATACATTAATGAAAATAGTCAACGTTGGAAACAAGCCCAACTAAAAATGATATTCCATAAAAATTGTTATATTTGGTTTGATGATATAGGTAATATGGACAAATATTTCAAGGAAATTCTACTGGAATGGAAGGCAATGCAATAATATCCTGTTTTTAAGATTGCGACAAGGCGTTATGGAATTATGGATATCGAGGAAATACAAGAAGAAAACGAAATATATCCGACTTTATTAGGGTGTAAAATGCATAATGAACTTAATCGTGAATATAATATATAGTTTTTATTCCGCGGTAGGCCGAAATGGTTTTTGATGCTGTCAATTTTAAGAGTTTTTTTTTGCCTAATTGTACCATGTAATTGAATCCAGCTGTATTTTGTTTGATAACAGTCGTTATGCTGATCTGGCCGATAATGCTTTAGAGCATTGCATGGACTTCAGGTTAAATGTTTGCGTTATTCTAAAACGAAATAATTCTTAGATTAAAAGTTAACAGCAATAAAACCAATAAAAGTGATTCGAGAATTCTGTCAGCGCTAAATTTTAACAAACAACGAGATACAGGACGCCATGCTTCGTAGTTAGTGTAAATTTAACATGCTTAAAATAATTAAATTAATATTAGTAGTATATATCCTAATCTAATAATTGTTTATTGTTTTGTCTGTGTTTGCTAGTAAAATTTCAATTTACAGGCGCCAAATCAAGCTATGTACTCAGGTGGTTATCGTCCGAACGTGCACGAGAACGTTCAATATCCTGCGACTAGTACACGACCGGACCCCTGGCAGCCAAACACTGACAAGGCTGTCTCTTATCCTTCCAAAAACCTTGATAGCAGAATCGAAAAGTTCGATATACCAAGAGGATCAGAACATTTGCGAATGGGGGAAGTTGAGCAGAAGCGATCTCGTTCCGGTACCCGCGATTCCAGATCACCTGCCCGAAGAGATCGATCTCCCTTCAAGGATCGATATAGGAGGCATTCGCCGTCGCCCCGATCTCCGCGCCGCTCTTGGGCCTTGGAAAAGCGTCGAAGTCCTGACGTTCACGAAGCTCCTCCGCCACCAGTGTGGCCTGGTCAAAATGTGAGGGATTCTGATTTCCCTAGACAGCATCGACCCGTCTTTTCTGATATGGCTGATAAGATGGAAAAAAAGCATGGACATCCTTGGGACCGGCCTCCGTACGAAGATAAAAGTGATGTTCTTAGACACGAGAAAGGGCCGGATACTTTCGCTCGAAGTAATCCCGATCACGTTGATAAATGGAAAGCGTTACCAAGTCCCAAGGTATCACCCAGGGATACATACAGACAAGAAGAGCGGTTTCCTGAAAATGTCAGGGATTCGCATGACTATCCTCCAAAAGAACAGTTCGGACGTCAAGGTGCTTCGGACCGAATTCCGTATGTCGAAAAGCGTGATTTCAGAGATTATCCCATTAATAAAGACGACCGTGATGACTTTCGCCAGAAGAAGGATATTCCACTAAGAAGAGATGAGTTTTCAAGAGGTGACGATAGACGGGAAATTTTACGTGCAAACCCCGCCGATTTGAACAAGGAGATTGAGGATGTCTACAAAAGAGTTGCAGAATTAGGTAAGAAAGCTCAAGAGTATCGTAAGACGGAGAGCCATTTCGATGAACGCGGGGATCAATATTTTGAACAAACCGAAGATACGATCTCTCGCGATCGTGACGTGAAAAGGGATTTCACAGCGAATCCTAGATTCCAGCCTGAGGATAAAGAAGAACGACCTCGTCAAAGCGATGAAGTTGGGAAACTGGGTCGCCAACGGGAATCCCGTTGGTCGAGTTCAGACAACGTGTTTCGAACGCGATTACCGCTTACATCTCCAATAAAAGCAAAACGGGATAAAGCGGCTGAAGAGCTCACCAGAAGAATTATGGGAAGATTCAAAAATGAAATACCAGATAATCAGCAGAGGCGCGTCCACGACGAACTGATGCTCAGTTTGAAGCGAATCTTCTACGACATGTTCAAGGCCGAGGACGTGTCGTTCATCGAGCTCGTTATGATGTTCAACAAGAAGTGTGACGCTAACGCCGAATTAAAAATTTTCCAAGAGGTGATGTCGAGTTTTGCAAGCAATTACAGGAAACGTCCGGCCCAGGGTAAGATTTTGAATAACATTTTACATTTGTCGATTATTTTGGTTTGTGGTTATTAATGGTCTGCATTTGCAAGTTTTAACGAGTGCTCATAAGTTGTTGGGGGTAATAATAAGTATGCATTTATAATTAGTCGTAAGTGATTTGACTGCTGGATCATCGAATGCTGTATTTCTGTATGCGGTTTGTACATCACACACACATATCACCACTCCGTACACTCTCCTCTATGTTATATACTTCTTCAGTTGTTTTATATTTAAGTTGATAACTATAAAATTGCACCTCAGTACTCTACAGAACTGACACTAAACGATTGTGATCATTAACACCAACCACACTACATAAAAACAAACATAACATGAGATTTCATTTTAGAAAGAATTGCTCGCGATATACTGTAGGATATTAATACTTAGTTACTTTTACTTTCCCAAAAATTGTGCTTTCTTCCAAAACGATTTTGACACCCCATTTTATCTTATTGAAGGATGAGTTTGACTAATACGTGTTTTCCCATTTGCATTATATACAGTTTCGAGTCAATAACTACTGATAATGTAATTTATTCAAACGAACTAAGACCCCCTTTTTACCTTGAAAGTTCTCCCAGTCTTACAGAGTTTTGCTACGTCGTAAACGTAGCTTGAGTTTCGTTTTGCTTTCTCTGCAGCCAATTTAATTTTATATCTGAATTTATAACTTTGTGTCACTCGATCAAGCCTTTTTATATGTATACGTATATAAAATATTACCAAATGTGACTTACAGCTTTTTACTCAGGTGTATGCAATGAATCCATAATTTATCATTGGAATTAAGTTAATCTAGTTGGATATAATCGACAGACTCATTATAGTTCGTGTGTACGAATAATGAAGTATGGTAAGAGGGGCTCAAACGCTAAAGCCATCTTAAAACTATGTGCTATTTTTTTTTTAGACTACCGTCTTTCGTATAATAACATATGCGCTAAATTTAACTACACAAAAAGATATGACAAGAAACGACGTACATATGTCAGCATTCTCACCAATTTGTAGCTTTTAAAAACATACAGCACAAGTACAATTAATCGTGGCATCTGTTCTTCGTACCGAAAGATTTACGAATACGGGTAGTTTTATAATGACTATAAGGAATCTGTATTTAGCAGGTAATTTGAGAAATTTTGGTCCGTTAACAAGAACTAAATTAATCGGCCCGGGAACGACTTACGATCCCGTTGCGAGCGGTTTAATAACTACTATGAGTAAACGAAATCTTTGTTAGTTAGGATAAGTAAATCAGTATCGAGAATTTTAAGTAGTCTCTCGTTGTCTATGCAGAGAAATCTATAGATATTCCTCTAATGATATAGGTGATTTTCCTACGAAGTATGGAGTATATTTATAAAGAAACATAAAATTACAAATTCTCCTATTGCATACAACCTGTTACGTGTATCCATAATTTTACATTCAAATGTTTACTTTACATTAGACACATTCCAACTCAAAATATGATTAATCAAATACCAACATTAAAATAAACCTTATTTATTTTTTTATTAAACTTTATTTTATGTTTTATAAACATTTTTTTAAATATTTATTGGATGATAATGTGGTATCAAATTGATTTGCAGAATCATTTTTATTTAATAAACAGTGACTTTCACAAATACTTCATATGTCTTTTTGCATTTTCAGATCAACCGGATATTCCCGTTAAAACTTCTAAGCGCTCTCCTGATCCCTTGATGAAAGGTAAATAAAAAAATGTTACAGAGTAAACAACTTCTACATATTTTGTGATTTTTTTGGAAATAAAAATGTGCGTCAGAGACGCCACCTCTAAGTTCCCCCTACCCCTAGTCCTATGACTTCCCTCCCTTGTGTTAGGACCTCCCTCCCTCCCTAAAACTTTAACATTATCTACTAAAATAGTTTCATTACCTGCTAGTTGTATGTGTTTATGCTTATAATATACATTCCACGTCTTTTAACCAGATCATCGAAATACATTTATTTGTCTGTAACTTTTGCCTTATTTACAATTTTTGGTTGGAGAAGAAAGGCTTTTGTTCCGATAAAAAATATTCTTTTGAATGCCTTGGTAACGAAATTAATCGCCTAATGCTTTTTTTGTATCAACCGACTAGACTAATACTCACATGAATCATTCATTAACTAATATATCTTTTGCATTCTCCACAGATGAGGCTATAGGAGTTACATTTAGCAGTAAGTATATTATCTGTATAGTTTGGCTACTACTATTCGTATTAATTTCTACTTTGTCCTCGTTTCCAATCGTTTCCAGGTCTTCCGCATCAAACCTTTCCCGAATGGAATATAAATGTGGTTCCGCCGGTCAATTTGCCCGTAAATCCCATGGCTCCGCCTCCGTTAGTCCCAGCGATGAGACCACTAAACATGCAAATGCCATTTATATTAAATACAGCACCCATAATGGTTCCAGCCCCATCTTTTTTACCCACGTTTGAAACATCCCCACATCAAGCAGACATGATGGGGCCGAAACCCAATAATGGTTATAATTTATTTCTTTGCAAACACAATTTCGAGCCGTTCGACGAACGTCAGGGTGATCAGCTTAAGTCCTTCTTAGTCTCGCAAATGATTGTAGAGTCTGAGACATCGCAGGGATGGGCTCCAGATTTCATAATGAAAGGACTTTTAGGCACGTACAGATACGAGATAGTTACGCAGGACGAACGGTCCAGGGATTGGCTTCTGAACTTGGATTTCAGCAATTTTTACCCCTTCAGTATCGTTGTGTATACGGATGATGAGTTGTGGTTCGAACGCGCAGCGATTTGGTTGCCCGGTCATTCCAGGTGCCGTCATATTGAACCGCTACAAAAAATTAAATTGCAAAACAGAAGGTTGGAGGGAGTAAACATAGGTAAGTGGAAGTTTGTGAAAAAGATCGTGACGGTGAAGGGAACGAGAATTTACGTCGATATGCCACCGTATTCAGCGCGCGCTCTAGAGAAGCACAAGATGATGATAAGCTACGAACTTCAGAAAGTAAGTGTATTCTTGAAGGCGGTGGCAATCGACAAGATTGTGTTTGATGCGGGTTTGAATGAGCCCTCGGTCGAATTAGTGCCTTCCATGCAATACAGTGCAATGCCATCGTTGGGACAAGATGCTAATGCTGTTAAAATAGGTGTTAAAGGTAACAAGCATATTAGCCTGTCCATGGCACGTAAAATTAAAGATATGGTCGTATACCAACTATACCAGTATCTGTTGAAGGGTGGCAACAGTAAAACAGATTTTTTGAAGTATGGATTCTGTGCGCCGGGATTCTTGTGTATTGTACCAGAGAACGCAGAATCAAGACGATGGTTGGTCGGATTGCATATCGGTACGCTGAATCGCCAACAAGTCGTCGTCATAAGTGGCGATGAGAGCAATGTTAA